>JABSTL010000928.1:0-89899 GCA_013759095.1 Fusarium sp. NRRL 29148
TGGGATGACGATGGAATGGTTCTGTTGGATCTCTTTTCCTCTTTTTTTCCCTTTTGATAGGTAGCAAGGTCTCCTTCATCTGCTGATTTCAGCTGGAAGAAGGCGTACTGTTTTCCTTTTTCTCTCAAAGAGCTAACGTTCTTTAGATGCACTAACCATTTAAAAAAGGTTGAGTTTCTCCCACCATATCGAAACCCCATGTCCCCTGTCCCCTGTCCCGAGTCTTCCTAGACCCCTGCTCTCTGATGCACACCCCTTCCCCTGACACTCTTACAAGGGCCCCCTCGTCAAACGACCGGGGAGAATGCTTAGCTCTCGCGACCATCGTGGATCCTGGCTGCAGCACCTTGTCCCCTCACTCAACTCTGCCCTTCCGCCGCCATCAACGGATAGGCTCAGCCATGCTAACCAAGCTCCTGGGAACGCAACGAGAAAAGAGGCGCTCAACTCCCGCCGGCGAACGACGCAAGTCATCAGTCGTATCCGTAAAGTTTGGCAAACAGTAGCTCTTCCCCAACCTGTTCCCCCTTTGGCCCCCAGGCTTTCGGCGCTGCCATCCTTACCTCTGATCTGTCTGCACGATCAAGCCCTTCGGGTAAGGCGGCCAAGCCATCGTCACGTCCTGGTCAGTAGGTGAACCAACTGGCTGGAATGAATATGGGTTGGAATGTTAAATTTGCGATTGACGTAGGTTCTGTGAGCTTATTAGAATCGTTCCTGTATCAGAACGGCCTACGGAGTAGTATGGATGCAGGACAGGATTATATCATTTGTGACGAATTGTGAAAGGGAGCATCAATAGATCGGTACCGTAAGTGTTGTGTTTGTGCGTGTTATTTCCGCATCGAGAGCATTCGTTCGTCAAAGGCTATCTCTATATGCAACAAAACCCATCAATGTTGCTAGAGTTTGACTATCAACCGGAGAGGGAGAGCGTCATCTCACCTTGAACGCCGAGTTCCAAGGTCTGGGTGGTCTGGGTTTTTGTCGAAGGGATCTTCATAATCGACGATCATAGCCCGACACGTATAAGAGCTTGCTTGTGTAACAAATACCAACCCACTTTCTCATAAGAAATAACAATAGCTCGGGCCTAGCGACCGGTCAGTTGTACGAAGGCCCGCTGCTGCATGTAGCTGAATTATACCATTAGAATGAAGGCGTGTTCTCCTGGGTCAGACATTGATCTGGGCTGCTTGCTTCGGACAATTCTGTATGCTTTTGAATGCTACACTTGCTGACTTGACGCTAGAAGTCTTGGCTGAGATCGATATGGCATTTTGCAGGAAATAAGAATGTCTACTCCGTACCAAATATGAGACTAAATTTAATGAAGACTAGCTGCAGTCTCCCCTCACTTCTGCCCTCATACCGATGCGACTCTACTCCATATATCATTGCTTTTGCGGCCGACTGATGGAGCAGCATGAACAGTTCCTCAAGATCTGTGGTGGCTGGTCTAAGACCTATCCGTAGCTGCTGGGACTACGGATACAAGCCCCGGAAATGCTAGTGAGCTGTCTCAGACATCGATCGATACTAAGGCGTCCGTAGATTAGGGTCAACGTGCGAGCATCGAGAAGTAAACCTTGTAAGGCAAATGTCTGCAGCATTGCTAGCTTAAGAAATGGACATCGTGGTTTCTCAACATGTCTTGCAATGTGTTCATCAGCGGCCCAAATACCCTAAGAATTGGAGGGCTTATGCAACTTCCATTCGAGGCGTCGCACAATAAACGAGTTGAGCAAACTGACCAGCTTCGGAGCCAATCGTACCGACTCTCAGACAACAAGAGCAGCAAGCAAGGTGATTCTAACAAACAACAAAGCTTCCACCAAACAAAGTGCACAAGCATGGTGTCAGACCAGTGGTTATCATCCACTCTTTCCGGGGCTTCATTTAGTGCAAGACGCAAGAAGCAAGATGATTATCCACGCTTTGATCCCTTGAGAAGATATCATATTTCCGGACATTTATCGTGTGTTTATTATGGATGCTTGGAACGCAAATTCCTTTTGATTCTGTCTTCTTTTAGAAAATATCGTCGAGCAGGTTGATAAGGGATGCGCGTTGATCAGTTCTCACCATACAATGCTTCGCATGACCCATCGCTTGATACGTACACAGTCGATGAGTACCCATCGGTCCAAGAAACTCTTTCAGTTTTGTCCTTCTTTATTCACTTCCTCTGCTGTGCCAGTATTCTAATAAGTCGCTGTGTGCTAGATCGGGGCTGTCCAACACGGACGTACAGTCCAGGCCGATGACAACATTAACCAATACTGAATGGCATAGTGGTAGAACCTGGTCCAGACTCAGCTGAGGTGCTTGGACCATTGAGGAACAAGGAGAATGGTCGACAGTCCTAGCTAAGCCTGCTAACAGCTGTGCTCACCCTAAGGATGTCATGAACGAGTATTGCCAATATCAGAGGGTGTGCCATGAGTGTGCATTGCCTTCCTGGCCATGTTCCACATATCACACCGCATCCCGTTATAACAGTATGTACAGTACAAATGGGATAGGTAGAGTTGGAAATCTGTCAGGCCTAAATGGAAATATGCCGGGGCTCATGGTCGGGTCCCCAACCACTATTGTGATTAATATTGAGGTAAAACACCGCGGATGCTGGAATCATAATGGAATGTGTACCTAACTCACTGTACCTCAAAACTTGCCTTTGTTCTTGATAGTCGTTGATCTTCCAGACTAAAGCACCTACCTGGAGTACCTGCGTAAAACGAAGTGAGAAGAAATTATTATCAGAGTGCCCACGACGAAACCGCTTGCTCGTCACCGCGGTACGTATCTGTGTGGTAATGTAATCCGGACTCAATCACATGGTTGTATTCGTCTAACATCACTCGATATAGATAAGGTGGAGAGGTTGGGGTCTTGACGTTAATCTGCTTTTTGACTAGTTTATGCGGGAGATGAGGCTCTAGGGTGCTGGGTTTTCGCTCTGTTCGCGAATAGTAAGGAGACATGAAAATAGGCTGCCCCATCGCGGAATGCGAAGAGATATCCCGATTCATGTGCTACGTACAAACTTGACTGATGAACCATACTTGAGATGTAGGTGAAGCCTATCACCAAAATTCATCCATGAGAATTGCGTGATGAGTCAAGATCCAGTGAATCTGTAGAAATGTAGACATACTTTTAACAAAATTGAGTCATAGAACGTATGAAGAACCTCAATATGCATCACACCTCAATCAGGTACATGTATGAATGTGTACAAACCTGCAGATACCTTAGTAGTGGAGATACGGCTGAGATAGGTAGCCTTGAAGAGATAGGTGCCGTATGCTTTTCGAATGGTCCAACTTATTAGCCTAGCTTATTCACGACTTCATCACACAAGCACGTTCTCGCATCCACGGCTCATTACCCTGCCACGCTGCGGTTCTTGGCACGGTTTGCAACCTGCTCCAGTCAAGTTTATCCAAAGAGCAACATCGGGCAAATACATAGATCGGTTGTGGCCCACAAGAGGTCCTTGCTCTTGCTTTTGGCTTTGGGTATTAGGGTTAGGCTTTATAAAGAGTCCCACCGCAGGAAAGCTTCTTTGCAATGGCGAGACAGTCTGCCTGAAACTACGGAGGATATGGCATCGCGTGCCCCAGTTAGGATCATCTGCAAGATAGCTGATGCCACACTAACTGGTAGACTGGGCTCCAGATACAGGGTGTGCGGGGTAGAGTAAGGTAACCCAAATCGAGAGAGATGGATGAGCTGATCTCGAGATAGGCATCATTGTTTGCTTGGACATTCAGTCATGATGAATCAATTCACAGGGAGCTACGATCGTTGCGGCGTTATGGTTGTTCAAACATGGTCAAAAGAGGGCATGCCATCAACCACTCGGTGAAACAAGAGGGGGACAATCGCTCCGTTGCCGGCTGTGGAGACAAATACATACGAATGCTCAACCCTGATGAAGGACTTCTACGCACATCTTCGGCGTATTCCATCAACCGTATTTTGATCCATGATCCCATCAGCTCTGTCATGAGGAGAGGCGACTCTTGACGCATCTTCAACATTGGAGCCCCGATGCTTACACAAAGATGCGATGACTAAGGGATGGTCGCTGCCAAGATGTCTCCGAACAATGCCCCCTGTCAAAGAGGCTGCGGAATCCTACCGCCACAGTCGAAGCCAAAACCACTCCACTTGCAAGAACCCCTTTCTGAGGCGTGCGGGGATACGACGCCGAGACACAGTTGGCTATGTAGGCGGCAGAAAATTAGGTAGCTTGGTGCATTGTACAGAACCGATACTCTGTAGAGCCGAAGAGAATCGATAGCTTTGGTTCAAACATTACCCATCAACGATAGGAAGCTTGTTCATAGCTAGCAATCTCGCGTAAGAAACACTTCTTCATCATGATCGATATCTATCATTCTTGGAATGCCCTTGGACCTACTGACTTTGCATTCAATCGTAAGACAAAAGCTAACGGAAGATGCCGTTTCATAGCCGCGACCAGGTTGCCTTGGAGTATGACAAGCTGGACTACCAGTAAAACACAACCTACCCAAGAAATTATTCCTGCTTTAGCACACCGGTAACAAAGGTATGATGGTTCAGCGTGGGCACCTCCATAAGGGCATAGAATGTAATTCATTGCATTATGACGGACAATGCTTGTCAACATCCGTGCCGTCAAAGCGAACTTGGCGCAATGTGCCAGAGGATAATCCTCGACAACTAGGGGCACCCGACATCTCCATACAAACAAGAGTCAAGACACTCTACACCAAGCCATCCGTGTGCCAAATTAACTTGGTGGGCTGCAACTTGATGGAGTGAGTGTACCTCTGGTGGAACCCTGCAACGCTACGCTAGCCTTACACCTGTCTGTATGCTATGTATGCATTTTATAGCGACGATAAGGCGAGCTTAAACGTCACGCCAATGTAAGCTCCGTTCGTTAGCAGTCTAGCCTGAGCATTGGCGAGGCGGGAATCGTGCCATAAGACGGAGCAATTGAAGATCGAGACCAGTCGAACATGGTCATCTCGGCGGTCTATCAGGGCTGAATTCCTCGCTCATCCCGGTGGTACGGGACGTGCTGGGTCCCATTCCTCCTTGTCGCACAGGTGCAGAGGCCCTCGTTACACCATACCCGAGGTTACTGTAGATTTGATTTCTACGGATAGCAGAAGACTCAAAATCGCCGACTTGTTACGCATCACAATCGCCTCCCGCGGTTGGTGGGTCAAACCACCATCCATCAGCCCAATACTCTGGCCACGCTACGCTACCTGCGTCTGGGAACACGCGAAAGATAGTTACCGAGCCGAGACAAGCCAGTTTGGCCCTGGTAATGACCACTCGCGATAACCAGGATACACGACAAGCGAAGCTCAGACGACAGGAGTGGTAACTATGATGACTATCTCAATCATGGCAGTTCAGTCCAATCCTATGTGACCATATGGTCATCATCCTGGTCTAGGTATATAAGGCTTCAAGCGGAAGGGACTGTGCTGGACATGCCTAGCTGAGCCGACCATTCTTTTAAAAGACGTTGTGTAGCTGTGACACGGCCAGGAGGGTAGTGATAAAACTTGTTCGGATATTGACACGATCCGCAACGCCGGAACCTCGAGAACTACATCGGATTATTCCATCTGTACGGAGTAACGTAGCTTTATTACTAACTACGATGTGCCCGTGTCTCTTTGAAAGGGGCAGGCCTCCATCGATGACAGGCGCTATTGTTGGTCGTCCTGCCGGCAACTGACGCGTGTATGGAAGAACCGTTCGGCACGTGCGATCTACATCTTGGCTGCTCAGCCCTCAAAGAAATTCGTTAGTGTCTGAGAGTTGCCGTTATCTTGCTAATCTCCGTTCACAGACGGCGGGACAGCCTGGAAGAGGGGCTTTCATCATCAGGGGCAGAACTTCGATCTTCTGCAATGGCTTATTACAACATTTGAACATACGTCAGATTCTAAACGGGTCCGCAGCCTTGTTCTAGGTAATCTGGGTTACAACGGCGGAGCAATCACTTCCAACACCAACACCAAGCAACCGCAAATGGCACAGATCTGCATAGAGAATGAATCCCTGCGCAGATCGTTCCTGGTGGCGTTTCGTCTCCAAGCCCTTCCCTTAAGCTAAGTTGCCCAAAACTCTTTAGTCGGTTATCAAGACGTTGGAGTGGCTATCATATGATATCAAATTGCCATAGACTCAACCTGCTTCTGTCCAAACCCTACCGGAGGTGAGTACAACCTTTTGGCGGAGTTCGGAAGTGTCGCAAGACAATCAATTTGGTAAGGAGACACCAGATGGATATGATAACCAATGCATACCCCTCATCAGGGGCGGCCGCTCATGATTGGTCATCCAGGTTTTACTCCCTGTCGAGACAACCATCCATATTTACAGACTTTCTTTTTTTTTCTTTTTTTTTCTTTTCTTTTTTTTCACGGCAACCGGTAAACGAAAGCAGCCCAGTCTGGCACATTCATTGCAGTCGGCGCTGGAGCCGCGCCTTGCGAATTCCAATGTGTGCTGTACGAGCTGACAACCAACTTTCGGGGACCACATCACACATGCAGCCATCCCATGCACTGAAATATCCAATTCATTTAAATTTAGCACAACACTTATAACATTGGATCTGTATGCTGATTCACATCTCCGTAGAGCGTGGGGGACTTGGATTTCGACATGTCTAGCTAACTCGTATCGTCCTGAGCTATAACACAAGTCTGTAAAAACTCCTTCTTCATGTCACAGCCTGCGATGGCGATGCTTACTGCCGTGAAACCTTCAGCTCGTAATGGCAACCTGCCTCTGCCCCGAGCGCCTACGGGGTGTGTGTACTGTGAGAATGGTTGGGGAACCAGGTTAGGTAGCATAACTATTCGATACTCCTTGTCGCTTACTTGGTAGATCCAAACTTACCGAGCCCAATAATCACAGGGTTTATTATGCATGTAGACTTGTTTGTCCATACTGTAAGCCTTTTGGTCGCTCCCGGTCATCATTGCTGAGGAGTGCACCAACCAGTTCCGGTCCCGGTTCTAATGTCGTAGATGGCGGCTGAACCCGTTCAGGATGATTGTCTCTTCTGTCAGAATGTATATCATCTGAACGATCAATTCATGTCGGTTTGATCAGTGCACAAGAGCCGTAGGAACAGGGTACTCAGGAACACTTGGTCAACTTACGTGGTGTCGGGCGAGGAACGGCTTCCAGTAGCCAGCACGCCGCCTTTCTTATTAAGGAGTCGAAAGATCATATCAAACGAGAGGCGTTGGATTAAGACGTGGGCAAGAACATTCGCTTACTTGGCCTTGCATGTCTAAGGCACATCCCGACGAGATTGTGCGGAGCTGTGATCCAACAGGCATATTCCGTGTGTGGGACTCCTACTACTTACCTATCATGCTTCTGGGTATGTACTTGCTGTGATGCGTTCAGGCTCAATGGCTTGAGAGCTTGTCCTGTTTGAACGGTTTCGCTGAGATGATATAGAATCTTGCGAGTAGTCCAAAGACAGATCCGGTCTCTGATCTGGACTGGCATGTTGATTCACTAACACACGCGGATTTGTAAGGGCAAGGCTGTAATGTTTAATCAAACATGTCTTTTAATACTTCTCTACTTTCATTTAATACTTTCTTGGCAGCTTCATCATACGATGTGAGCCTATCTTCCTTCTGTACGAGCCCAGCTCCGTGAGAAACTTCGAGCCACGGTACAACGTCCGTCCTTGGCTAAGTACTTGGATACCACACGTAACACTTTAAAAGATCATAGGCTCATCAGTAAGCCTACACATGGCATAATGGCTTCCTTATTTCTCCATCGTCCCGGTCGGAAGTGATGCCCTACCTCTTGTCTCCTCCAACACCTCATGTAGGCCAGTAAAATATATTCACGAACAAGACAGGCCATTACACCAGCGGCGTGCCCAAATATGAGATAAATCCTGGCGACTACCCACTGTTTTCGCCTGCCAAAGAGAAGAGTCATTTATCCATATGTAGATCAATAATTCACGAGCAGAAGGAATTCTGTAGTTAAATTGCTGTATAACAGGAACTAAACCCGCTGCTCTCGGTTTCTTTCCATGTCGGGAGAAGTCCTAAATGATAACTGGGACAGCGTACTCTTGAATTGTCTAATTCTGCATATCAAGGATTGTCATATGATATCTTTGGAAGATCCCTTTCGTTATCATGAGTTTGAGAAAATCGCGGCTGAAGTTGGTGGAAGTCGGCTGTGATGGTCGTTCCAAGGCATTTCCGGTATCAAACCTTTATTATTACCCACCATTTTAGTCAAAGAAAGATTACGACTGCTCATACGTAATAATTCTATGCAATGACACTCAGAAAATCACGAGAGCTTGAGAGGTTTGTGTCGGTGACTTTGCCTCTTTTGCTTTAGGGTAAGGTGACTTACATCCATGAGGAAAGCATATTCGTGGAAGTTATTATTCATGTACGCACGAACTTTGAAGTAGACGCAAAGAATGGGTGAACAATAACGAGATGGTGAGAAGAAGTTGATGCGTACATTTGTATGAGGTTGTATGTAAATAAAAGTCATTAGTAACTGAATACTATGTGTCGATGTGTTTCTTCCTCGCAGGTGACCACCAATTCCCTCTGTCAGTTCTCGTGAATTCTAAGTCGGAGCCGACTCGAACTACTTTTTGCATTGACCGGACTCAATCATAACATCTAAGCAGATACCTCATTATTAGGGAGCGTTGTGAGGGGGTTGCAGAGATATATAGAGAAGTGCCATTGCACAGGCGAATGTGCGCCGTCAATGAAACAGTTGTCTGGCCTTGACCTTCAGCTTCGCCAGCCAACACATATATAATAACCTCCACTGCTACTATATTGAGCATATTGGCCAAATAACAGCATCATATTTCCGGTGGAGGACAGAAGCTGGAAGATTTGACCAGAGAGATGAACCCAAGGTGGATCACATGAGCAACGGTGCCCGTCACTGTTATGTCCTAGGGATTATTCCCAAGACTGGGCGACTTCTATGCATTGGCGTCTGATTCCTCCTGGTAGTTCATATACACTATGTGACAGTCGAGCGCTTTTTCGTCATAAAGCTATGCAGACAAGCCTGGCGGTTCTGTAGCAACTCCTGGTATATGAAGCTATGAACATGCCGAGGAAGTATGAAGAGAACATCCCAAACTTAAGTACATTCAAACACCACGGAACTTATCAACTATACTTAGACGGCGAAGTTCGTCGAAACTGATGCTGTCAGGCCAAGAAGCGAAACGATGAACTCCCCGGAATGGAGGCATCTTCCAATAAGCCTCTTTCGTAGAGATCTGGGATACGTGATTACCTACCTGTATTACCGGAACTTATAGCACCCCGCCTGAATATCTTTGTGTATCGAACCGCAAAGTAATGAGTTACTAAATGGTATTTCGTAGCCACTTGGACGAACGGCGATCTTTTGAGATTTTGGGGAGCAGAAGTCATTGCATTCCTTCCGAGAATTCAACTATATTTCTAGCATGGATTCGCCCTTGAAAAGGCCTGATAGTATGTATAGAGGCTCTTATAGGCTGTGAACCAGGTCTGTGATACTGAGTGTACACTTATGATAGGGTGCTCTTGGAATACTGACTCCATATATGATCGTTAACGAGTCAACCTCATCGGGCGCGAAGTCACTGCCTGATCATGGACATGAAGTACAACAGCCTCGTTTCAAGGAAAGAGTAAAAGCCGAATTTGTGGATGTGAGTGAGCGAGCGCGTATCCTTGTATAAGAGCAACACTATCATGCAAGTATCACCATGAACCAGTGCCTCGAAAAATATCTTGCAGGGAAGAAAGACAACGGCGCATAAGCATTCGAACTTGATACTGAGCTGTTACAATCGGACTTTCTTTTGAATCATCCGGCACAATCAGCATCCCTCGGGATAGTATGAGTCCGAATCGAGGCTGTTTCAGGTTGCTTTGTCGTGGGAATCTAAGATGGCAGGCAGCAAGCATTAGGAGTCAGGACTGCAGCAGATGTGTTGCTCAAGTTCTGACTTTGAGAAAGCACTGGAATTCTTTATCACCTGCTAGAAATGTAATTATATATCAAGAATGTTAAATCTCTGGGCAAGGAGAGTTAACTAATTGGAGAACTTCAAATCGATATGTAGTTGACTGGTGGGTGTTGTTGTTCGATTTGACGGGAACTGTCAAGCGGGGCAGCCAGCGGTACATTCGCCAAGTATAGGTACATTCATTAATGCATCGGTTAATGCACCCTGGTACACAGAAATGAGTTTATTTGAGCAAGAAAGTATAACATCGTCCCTTGCCCTCGAAAAGCAGTCCTTGAACGTGTAATTTGATTGATTAACGGCAGTTGGCTTCCCCGAATTGTTTCTGTGATTATTTGACTCTTGATCGATGCACCTGCCGTAGCCCAACTCCCTTCCTCTTTCACAGCCCATTCATCCATTCATTCATTCACCACACTCAACACAATATACTGGAGATTCTACGAATTTATTAGCCCTGTGCTTTATTTTCTATCGATACAACGTCCTGAGACCGCTTGCTAGGACCCAGAGCCGTTGTACGTCCCAAAGCATCTTTCTATCCATAATCCGTAAACAGCAGGGCTGTTCGCGAACCGTCTTTCTGCTAAAACACCACGACTACTATCGACATGAACTTTCCAAGACACGACATGCCAGGCATGGATATGGGCGACGACTCATCCGGCTCCTCGTCGTCCTCGCACGGGTCAAGCATGATGACCATGGTCTTCCAAACCGAAACTCGCACGCCGCTGTACGCCAACTCGTGGACACCAAATAATGCAGGTTCCTATGCAGGAACATGTATTTTCCTGGCTGTTCTTGCTATCATTGCGCGGGCCCTCGTCGCCTTCAAAGCTGTCCAAGAAGCTCGCTGGCTTGATCGCGAAGCTGCGCGCCGTCACGTGGCTGTCAATGGCAAGATCCCCTTGTCGGAGCAGATAGCTTCTAGCCCCGACGCGCGCCGCATGACTCTCTCGGAGAACGGCCTCGAAGAAACCGTCGTAGTTGTGGAAAGGAAACGAGCAGCGATGAGACCGTGGAGGTTCAGTGTTGACCCGGTTCGGGCATGTCTTGATACCATGATCGTCGGGATTGGATATCTTCTGTATGTCTGCGCATTGCCCTGAGAGCTTGATTATGACTGGAGTATATGTTAATCGTGTCTTACAGCATGTTGGCCGTTATGACGATGAATGTCGGCTACTTCCTCTCCGTCCTGGCTGGTGTCTTTGTTGGCAGCCTAGCCGTCGGTCGATACATACCAACAGTCGAGCATTAAAGACATAATCAGAGCTTTGGCAGCAAATGATACTAGATGAGGCCGGGAACACCACTATGTGATAATTCTCGCAATGGAATGGGCGGCGGTTGGGTTTTTCAATGGAAATCAGTACGACACGAGCACGCGACCAAGTTCATATGACAGCATTTAATAAAGGTCACCAGGTGTTTCTGTCTCATTTTTATTGATGTTGTTCTTCTCTATCCTTTTGAGTCGCCTGCGTTAGTACTTCATTTGTCGTTTGGATAAAGTCGCATGTCACTTTTGTACCGGTACGTCAGCGGGGTTTGAAAGCTGAAAACCTTCTCAAATCTGCTCACCATCACGACCATGACAAAGCGGTACTAGTGGTACGACCCGAACATAGCCCCCGGGGCGCAAGAAAACTGGTAACACAAGATAAATCAAGGTGTCAAAAATGATTAGTCCAAAGTCTACTAAATCTACACGAAGTTTACCTAAGGCTTTTTATCAATAGGATAGTTAGGGGTTCCGAGTTTAGTTACCTCTCCTTGCATGCAAACCTAGGTAAAGTACCTTATTCCTAGGAAGAGAAGACTCTCGTACATACACCGGAGTTTCGCAAGGGGCAGAACATCGTTAACGATGTCCTAGAGATCCGAGAAATGCAAATCGGCACGTCATAGCGAATTTGGGAACTGCACGGCTTGCAGTATCGTAGGCCGTGCAGATTTACCACGAGGCAAGCATCTTCAAATACCTCAAGGGATCAATAAAACCTCAGGCTGCAGAGGAGGCGGCCAAAATAAACTCATTAATGAGAGTCGAGAGACCCCCAAGCTTAGATTAACTTACCTCATACCTTTTGCCTCCCCTAGATGCCAAAGATGCAGAAGAATTTCAACGCAGCTAAGTCGTCAAGGTTAGACGTGGATCCATCCTCATCATCACTATGTACGCTGTCCTGAAACGAGACATGAAAATATTGCTCAGAGGAACAACGGCAACAGAACTCCTACCTGGCTTGGGTAGGGTGAGAACCGTCGGCGGATGCTCTCCAATTCCGAGACAGTTATCATCGTGGGCATCGTTCGGACAGGTTGGCGAGAATTTATTGATGGACTCCGTCGAGTAGCTGGCTGTGCTGGATTTTCTATGATCCTCATAGACAGATAAAGATCCTTTTAAGAATAATTCCTTATCGGCAACGCTCCAGCCTCATAAGGCGCTTGGTTAGGGTGTGTGATGGCTCACGACTAAGGTTGTTGCCTGACAGGAGGAGGCAAGAAAACGGATCGCTTTTCGAAATGAGAAGAAGGATCTAGGCAAATTTTGCATACCTTAGTATATTTAAGTGAGCTCTGGGACCATTTTATCTTGGTTCGCTTATTCAAAGTCAGGAGTTTTCATGCTCCTCGAGGCTCTAACCACGACTAACTACTCATCACCAGGGGCTTCACTACCTCTACCACCGCCTTATTAGACGCTGGACTGATTCACCTTCATAGCTCATTTATACTTATTCTTCATCTCAGTCTTGATGCTGGAAGGAGGCTTTCGTGCCGCGTGCTCCTGGCCACGGAAGGCAACTCGTTTCTCCTCACTCTTCGGATCTTCGCCGAGGCAAATATATTACAGCTAACTTCATTGTCTGCAGTAATCTGGCATTCTGCATATAGTAAAATGGCGTTCCTCATCGGATCGTGGGAAATAGCGAGTTGCATGCGTTTCGTTGCAAGTGTGGATGAGCTGGAGAGTTGGTAATGTTGCACCTCGATGCCGCTGTCTATAGACAATGCTTATATGAACATACTCGGACCATATTCTCTTATGGTAAAAACTGAGTGTGGGTGTATTTATCTTTGAGTTATCTCATAATTCCTCCAAACATATCCAGACAAGGTCATAGTTTCAAGGACACAATATGATACCTGAGCAGACTATGTTCTTAGGGAATTGTCTACTTGAGGAATAGAAGTAAACAACACACACTTAATGACACGCGCTTATGTTTTATTGTTATGTTCTGAAACACATTGTGGTTCTTGTCCCGTCACCTTCCACACTTATCCGCAGTCTGTTGTAAAAGCTTGAGCTCTCCTGGCTTCAAACCTTGACAATATTCAGCCTATTACGATTGAACAACACTAGAAATTTGGCGAGTTCGTGTAGGAGGTGGCTTAGTTAACATTTTTGCGAAGCGTAAGTGCTTATACAACTGTATCATGGCTGACTGTGGCTAGCACGCGTGGGAGTGGAAGGTTACGTTTATCCGTCTTGACGTTGGACTGCCTGTAAGCCTCCCGCCCGTTATAGAAGTGAACTTACTCCAGCGAACTATACCATGACTACATATTCCAGTGAAGAACCGTTTGATGCAAGGTCACAGAGTTCATGTAGAGTTGTTCGGCTCCCTAGCACAGGGAAACAGAGACCTCACTGACCGCAAGAAATACCAGCAGCCTCAGCGCGTGTCTGTTCCCAACACAGTACTGATCTGCTGTCTGCCTCAAGACCTCATTGCCAACTTCCACACACTTACACGTCCAACTCTGACTTGATCTATCGACTCATCCCAACTAGTTAAGCCAAGATGATCCTTCATCCCCACCTCACCACCAAAGTGGAAAAGGCCGACCCCAAACCGTTTCTGTCGTAGGTGCTCTTTTCCTTCATGCAACGTCATCTCATCTTGTCAATCAACGCGCACACGCTGAAAGAAGAAAAGAAATTATGACAAAAATAGCAAAGTTTCCACATAGGCGCAGCCGCACACGATCGATCTTACCAGCCGAGAGAACCTCCCAATCATATGCCACCAACTCTCCAAATGCGGTAAGAGATCCATTACAATAACATTTCACATCTAACAAGCCTGAACCTTCCTCAATCCTTTCAAGATTCAGGACAGGGACCCAGAGTTATGCAAAAAGAACGATTCGCCAAATTTGAAGTTAGGTTTTTAACTTGCGTGGAATCCAATCTGCACCAGATAAGGCGCAGCATATTTCGAAAACCCGTTCCTACAAATCTGGGGTAAAGTAGCTTTTCAACGGTGGAATATCCATATTGGGAAAGTCCGGTTTTGGCTTATACATTGGGCCAAACTCCAATAACCCACTTACAACATCTTGCCTGAGCGCAAAGATGTTGGCTCACTAGTTCAATACATATTTACATTCGACATTCAATGCGAAAAGAGGAACAGTTTGGTAAGCCCGCGTTGAAAGCTTCCTTCCTTCGTCTCTTTTGGCTCATGATAGACGTCAAATCTGCATGAAGTACCCATTCCGTAAACGTTCGTGCCTTCATCCTATCCATTCCCTGCCACCCCAAACACTCTGATGTAATTCACAAGCCAGACGCGCCTCTTCGTGCTCTTCAATGACAACACCTCTTCACTCCAACATGCTTCCACCGCACGCAAATGTCCCACGGTGTCAAGACACCAGCTTCCACGGAGCCTTTGATCACATGAAACCATGGCAGTGCTGCTGACCATGGGAGTTCTCCTAGCATCGGCCGCAGACTGGTGATCTCCAAAGCGACACGTGTAGTTGTTCGTGGTCGCGAGGGTGGGATTTACTGCCCGTAAACCCACAGCTCCCACATGCGATTATTATATTTCCGCTCAACGGCTCGTCAGACTTCGCTGTGGCCTGAAAGCCTTAATGTAATTTCAAGAAATTAAAAAGAAAAATCAAAGAGAAATGCAGGTGGCAAATCAACACCAACCAACGCCTTTTCACCGGGACCTCACAAGACAGCTCTGGTGTCAAGGAGGGGCGTGCGAGGTCTAGAGGCGGCGTCTCGAGAAAGCATTGAGCGCCGGGTATCATTGACCGAAGACCGATCTTTGGAGTCGGACATCGTTATGACTGGTGATGGCTGTTAGCAGGCATACCTGGTTGAGGAGGTATGCCAGAGCCATAAGCCTGATTCCGTTGTACGTAGCTCTGATAAGCCAGAGCCTGCTGAGGATCCATGGGCATGTTGGGCATGTAGTTGTTGGGCATGTGAGGGTTTTGAGGCATGCCAGGTCGGTTGCCCTGAGGAGGGAGGTGCTGGTTGGGTGGCTCTTCTGGAGACTCTACTTGGTCGCCGCCATCGACGCCATTCTCATTGCCTGGAGTGGGCTCAGGAGCATTAAGACAAGCCTGGTCAGGATCAGTCCATGGTCTGTGAAGGGACAGAATCTGCCATGTCAGGCAAGCAAATAGTTACGTACCTGGATCAAATTCTTGCCCTCAGACTTGGTAACGAGGGGCTGCAGCTTGGGTGTGGTGAAGGTGTAAACGAGACCGGTTTCTGAAACTACGAGAAGTAGAACCTGGGTGCCTGTGAGGACAGAGAGTTCGTAGGCCTGATGAATGAATGTAAATTAGCTTTCTGTGCAAAAAGGAATTGGGTTGCGCCAAACTTTGGCGCAGACAAGCAAACGCGGGAGCTTGTTTTGACGCGACGGGGATCTAAACAGCAACCAAGATGCGTCGAAGAGACCAATGGATGCTCAAGTTTGGTGTAGTAGAAACATCGAAGTTTGCGCGTCCAAGTTACACGCGCTTTCAAACTTCAGGTCAAGCATCATGGCTGCCATAGCAAACCTGATGTTGTTGGGATCGTAGAGAGGTTGAATCATACCTTCTTCATGATTCCAGCCTTGCGCTTGGAGAACGTAATGTGTCGGCGAGATTTGTCGCTGATGAACTTGATCTCAATCTTGCGACGCTCGCGACTGCCCTTCTCGTCATCATCGTCGTCGTCGTCGCCAGCTGAAGGACGCTGGCGCTTGATGCCGCGAGACTCAGTGGCGTTGCCATTGCCAACGTTCTGTGAGTCGTCGAGCTCAGTGGGAGAGGTCTGGTCGTGCTGGTCTGTGATGTCGGCCATGGTGTCTGCGAGTCGATATTCGTCTCAAATTGGTTTGGATTCGATTATCTCAAAAGAGGAAGAGCTCTTGTTTGTATTACCACGAACAAACCGCGACAGGAAGAACAAAAAAAGGTGGTGGAGATACTGCTTTGAGCGTGGTGCCGATGGATCTATACTGTATCTGGAGTGGGAGCGGAGAGAAATGGAGGGAGCTGCGGTGCTCTGCGTTTAATTGTCGCAGAAACCTGGTTGGGCACGCTCTTGCTTGTTTGCTGCTTCGAGTCTGGTCTGGGTGTGTCTGGGTTTGGGTCGGGGAGGGCTTTCCTTTTTCTGGGTGCGGACTGTGGAGAGCGTGGGTGGCGCGGACGGGAAAGAGGCGAGGCCAGGCGAGGCAAGAGCAAGTGCGCGTGTTGGAAAGCCCAGTCTAGCCAGTGAAAGAGTGCAGGGGGTGAAGGAGAGATGGCAGGGTTGGACTATTGCTCTAAGCAGAAAAGACGAGGGAATTTACCTTAAGCAAAAGAGACATTGATGCTCATTGGTAGAGATGATTGCGGCCGCTGAGCACCACAGGTGCTTGACGAGACGCTTGACCGGAAGCGGAGATGACAGGGTGTGGGTCGGATTGTAGAGACAAGAGTCCAGCCAACCTAAGGCCTCACAACTGCCAGGGTTCAGGCCGATGGGCGGATGGGGGAGGGAGCATTGAGCATGGAGCGGGGGAACAAGAGCAAATGGGTCTTTTTTCTCCCACTGTGCGCGTTGGCCCTGTGCGGGTAAGGGATAAATTAGATAAAACAGCAGGGTATTTCGGGTCTTCTACTAAGCATCCGATGAATAAATTGCGCCTGTCCAGGTAGGTAACCGGGGTGAGGCTTGCTGTGCTTTGCTAATTTACGAGGGGCATCCGGTATGCGACGTGCTAAGGTAGCTACAGTAGTAGCAAGCTTTTGGCTGCTGCAGCGAGACGGGCTCCCAGTCTCCATCCATCCACGAGTGGAATGAGCACAAGATGAGTGAGGGTGCAAAGGATGCAAGGTCAAGCTTTGACCAACCACAGTCTTTGAATTAGCCTGTCTGTTGCTGAGTTAGGGAGTCAGCGATTCAAGCCGTCTGGTGGGTTGCTACGTGCAGCGCGCCATTGCTGGTGCGACTGGGATTGCATGAGTGGACTGTGGCACGCATGTGGTGGGTATTCGTGAGAGGATGTGTGAGAATCAACCTGACGGGTTGGGCCTTGAGCTTTTACACATGCTACAGAGCTCAATATGGTGTGTAAGAACGGATGCAATTGTGGATGTTGATCAGTGATTGATGAAGGGCTTGGATCATCGGAATGAAGTTGGAGTGAAAGAGTGAACAAATTCATCTGGGCTGCGCAGGTGTTGAATGCGAATTCATAGATGTTTCCCCGAATTGGAAATTACAGATACGTCAATGGTGATCGCTGTAGTATCGTTCACCAAACTTTATTGTTTCTGCAAAGGATTACATGCATTTGCCCTTATTGGAACAACTTTTGTTCATGGATAATTGGTTCATCACAGCCTATCGTATCTGGGGATACCGTTCCTACGTCCGATCAACAACGTCATCAAGATCCAACAATTGAAACGAGGATAGTGATGCTGTAGCCGTCCTGCACACGGACTATCCTGTGGACAATGAAAAGATCGTCACACCTTGCCAGAAACCCTTACTGATGCGGTTGTCTTCGTTAATCGATGCATTCATCACTGATCGAATGGAGCCGTTTGCAAATCGCTGTTATCAGCAGGGTTCTTCTGTTTCGATCTTCTCGTGGAGTTAAAATCACCAAATTTCAACGTTCAAATTCGTCGTCTTGACCAAATTCACACCGGCCAACCTCCATCTCAGGCAGAAGAGCCTTCGTCGACGGAAACAAAAGACAGGGTGGGACGTCAGTGATGACGGACGGCGCGTCCTGTACCTGACGGTGCCTTGTTTCGGCTTCTCGATCGTTGCTTGATGTATCCTCGTGAAGGCTATAGAGACGGTATGAAAGCGATCGCCGTTTAAGGTTCGTGTGCAAGGCGTTATCGGCTTCCCTTTCTGAATTGCTATTTCGATGCTCAGTCACTTCGTAGAGCACGATATTCAAACAGCCCTTGAAAGCAACGGACAGAGTTTGGCTGAATGTGGATGCGGTGCTCCACGACTCGGCCCATCAGGCAAAGCTCCACTGGGATCCCGCTCCGCCCGGTCATCTTCCAAGCGAGTGACACAGTGCTGCCCTACCGCAAAGTTGGCACCTCTTATTGCATGCTTCCAGTAGTTATGTATGTACATATGTATCTACCTGTCAAAGGCCCTCGGTCCTATCCTGGATATCGTGAGCCGTTGAATCAGTGGGCCTCTCTGCGCCGCACGCATGCCGCCGCGTGACGAACCATAGCGTGGCTGCAACTGCAGCAGGGCTTCCACATCTCCAGCATCAGTACTCCGTGTCAAGGTCAGTGCAGTATGTTTGATTGAACCTGAGCTTTTACGCAAAGATGTTGACCAACATACCCTTTACGTTTTAGTAACCACGTGAAAACGAAAAAGACAAAAGAGCAAACAGCCAGGGCAAAGTCTGATTGCTTACCCGAGCTCCAGCCTCCCTTCTGAAATCAAATCTCGACTAGCGCAGATCTGTCGCACAGTGTCTCCATCTCAGCATCCTGGGGATCAAACTGAACACGAAAGGCTCAAATTGTCGGTCCTCGATGGACACATGGTGCTACTCCCCTGTCGCGCGTGCATCTGTATCTGGGCCTCGACCTGTCGCATCATCCACTTTAGCAAGTGGGCCCAACTGGTGCTTGGTCAGTGATGAATCGATGAGTGAACGAAGAAAGTCTTCTTTGTATTGGATACCTTATCTAAGGAGCTTATTGCTATAGGTACTCTGTAGATGTCTAGGGGAATCGAGGAGTGTCGAAAATGTCATCAAACACATGTTGATCTTCTCCATATTGCTAGCCAAAGGCTCAACATAAGCTAATATGTTTGTCTGACATCTCGCTGGAAAGTACGTTGCAATTCAACGTATACCTAAATGAAAATGGTTTTATATTGACTTGTCCGTACTCCGTAGTCGCTGATTAATCGCAGAGATGAAAATCGCAGGATAGGCGGGCCTAATTCCTCGGCTCTTGCTCCCTGGCTACCAGGGATGGATGTTCAAACTGATCTAGACCATCCTGCAAATATGCCGCAACGGTGTATAGACATGATTGACGGGTGCTTGCTCAAACTTGTGCTTCATCGACTTTCAACAAAGACGAACTATGAACGCCCACTTTGGATCTGCTGTATGATGTATTCAGGCAGTAATGGTAACACACAGGCTGAAGGGCTCGAGAGCAAACACCGTCCCTGTCGTCTCGTTGTCTGGAACGGAACAGCATAAGATCTTGTGCAGCGTTTGTGTCAACCAGATTGATAGCTCGTTCACTGATCATCACTACTCCCTGAAGGCGGGGAACACAACAAGTACACGGGGTTGCAAGAATCTTGAAAGCTTGAGAGCCTCTATTTTAGATGACATAAATACTTGAGTAAATTCAGTATAATTTGGTTGACCTTGGATTAGGTATTTTTGGCGCCTCAATAGTAGCTTAGCATCAGAGGTTTTCTTACTCCCTGGGAGGTACAGCGCGATCCCGGGGATTGGTGGACAAAACCTCGGCCCCGTGGGAGTGTGGCGGGGAACGGCTTCATGGTTTGTTTGTTCCGCGATAAGGGGCAATCTAAGTGCGGAACAAAGGCCTACTATTGACATGATGAGATGCCGTAAAGTCACTTGCATCAAGTCGTGTCAAGTTTGGGCGCGACCAAAAGTTAGTCTAGGTGGTTGGGAAGCCGTATCAGTGAGGAATGAATATCGACAACAGTACGGAGTATCCATAGATGGATAGAATTCTTGATGTCCTGAGATTGACTGATTCTTCAATCTCACATGTAAGAGTTCAATCTTGCATTTAGGGCTGGAGGCACAGACGGAACAAGAATGGATTCATCCCACAGGAGGAAAGGTGCCGCAAAGCAATTCACGAATGACCATCAACCAGATGGCCAAGATGGGACAGTCAGAGAGGCTGCCGTTCTCTCAACTTGCAACTCAGCGCACGGTCCATGGGTACATCGAGCGGGGAAAACTACCTACCTTATGTTCAAGGTACTCGGAGCTAACCTTGCCAATGGCAAGCAACGGCGAGAGGTAGCCATTGAATTCTATCAGGCCAAAGCTCAGGCTAGTTGCTAAGGTTCTGAACGGGCCCTCCACCTCCATAAACCAAGCTTAGCTGGAACAGGAAGCTCCCCAAGAATGGCACAGTGTCAGTGTGGCACTTGGTGCTGCAAACCATGTTTGCCGTGAACGTGGTCAGCCAGATCATCTTTCGATATGCCAGTGATAGTAGAGTATCGTAGCATTGCGTGGCATCAGTAACATAGCTGACTGAATACCAGATATAGAGTATTCTTTGTAGGTGTCCACTAAAATAGAGTAATGTTCGTGCTTTAAAGAAGATAAGCCTCGGGCACGCTCAAAAGCATATGGTTCTACGGGGCCACGAAAGTTCCTCTGATAGTTACCTAAGAAAAAAACAAGAGCTCGCCGATGTGGGGTCGGCGCTTGGACTGTTGGCTGGCACTGGTTTGTCAATGGGCGAGAGCTTCAGAAGGTCCTCCCTTTGATCTCAGGGATTGTTCGAGACTTGATCGCTTCCATTCTCATGTGCAGCAGCATAAGAGCAGCAAGGTTTTATGCGGCTCATATCACAGATATCTGCCAACTTGACCCTGACGAGAAGCTTCATCGCCTCTTGCAGCGAGCATATCGCTGTTAATACGCACAAATCAGTGATAGCCCGATAGGATACCCTTTTAATGCTTCATTGCTCAACGTTAGATTTGCGAACATGAACCCAGCCGTGAAGTTCGGTTCGTCTAATCCTCCCTACCTTATTGAGTCCACTATCGATATCTTGCAGAAGGGTGACAGTAGAATGGCCATCAGATTGCCCGAGACCGGAATGCCACGGCATCGCCAAAGATGACGACCGAGATAGAAATAATCATCGCGTTAACAGTCTTTTGTCCAAGTGCGAGATGGTGATGGCATTTCAGTTTTTATACGAAATTCTCTGTCAATGATACCAATTGCTGACATGTGGTTGTTCGGCTAACACAACACCATCCCTCAAGGGGTATTCATTGACGTCTTTGGACGATTAAGCTCATAAGAGCTACCGGCAGGCTGGGGTTTGCACCCGCAGACGTCGCAACAGTTCAGGCACCCCTTGAGGGACCTTGCCCCATATCCCCTAGCTTCAGGCAATCGCATTTCTCAACTACCGGAGGGATTGATGTTCTGGAAACCTCTTGACAAGCGGTTGTGCGTCAGAACGTAGATCCTGCAAGCAAAAGAAACAAGATCACGCCAGAAATCAGATCAGAATGATAACTTGGCGGCTCCTGCTACAAGTTTGAACACGTATCCAGGCATTTCGACTCCCCTTTTGTGGTTTTACGATCATCCCTTAGCCACTGTCGTTGGCCTCTAGGCTTTTACCGAGTCTCAAGTTTCTTGGCTCCAGAGACCATTGTCCTAAAGGGGGTATTCAACCACAGTTTTGAGGCCTGTGATTGGCCACCGCCTCCTCGTGGCACCACCATCAAGGGGGTCCGTTGACAATTCTGCGGCAAAACCCCATCTCCTGAAACAGCATTGGCAGCGGAACTCGTCAACAATCAGGTGCCTTCCGAGACGTTTGGATAGAAGTCTCGTTTCATTGTTGGTCTCGGTCTCGTTTGGTTTTTCCGTGACTCGTTGTTCATGGGCCGGTCAGTTGTCGTGTTCTTCTCGTAGGCTCAGGGAGTCATTGTAGTCTTTCACCTCTCTTTAATACTATACTACACATTCTCTTCAACGGATCTTCCGTGCTCGCTTCGGCGCGTGCTGTTTTATTAGTTCTTTCTCTCTTTCTTTTGAATATATTTGCACTTCTCGAGGGTTGACCTCTCGAGAACGCTCCCTTCATTCATTTCAACCTCTCGACTAGGCTCAATATACCAGGCGCTGGACGTCTCACCAACCATATTTCCTAGCGAATCTACTCGAGAATATTCGATATAGAGATCAAACCTCGAATTAAACAAAGTACAAAGCTTCCTTACCGATTCCCTACTGCGTATCGTCTGCAGCACCGCCAATATGGTCGACAAGATCTTCCTCTCAACGGTCGTTGCCGACGCTCTCTTCCTAAGTTCGGGTGTCATGGAGTTGGTTTTTTCGCTGGTCGTACAGAGCCAGATGAAGAACACGCCTACTGATGGCGAGGATGTTACAAGGAACTTGCTGTACCAAAAATTTCCCCTGACCGCAGGTATCGTCAATGCCATTTTCATTCTCGTCACGTTTGCAGTCACACTGCCCGGACTCGTCATGCCCGCTCGAAGCTTTCTCAAGGTGTCGGGATATATGGTGACAGTGTGCGCGATATTCACTATGTGCGTGGCTGTGTTCCTTTGGGTTATGACATTGAGGATGAGTGAGCAATTTTTCAATATCTACATCGACCAAGAACCAGACGTACAGAGCTTGATCCAGGACTCGGTAAGTTTCACTTAAATTTGACGCCATGCATGAGACGTATTAACTTGAATCCTTACAGTTTCAGTGTTGTGGTTATTTCAATAGCACAACTCCGGCTTTTGTGATGGATTCGACTTGCAGAAGTCCTGCAAGTGCAGCGCTGCTACGTGGCTGTGCGACATCAATCTCAAGTTTTGCAAACCTACATATCGACAGCATTTTCACTGTTCTGTTTGGAATCGTTGGTGCGTTAAAAGCTTTCATTTCTTGCCCAATTGTGCGCCGAAACATGGCAAGTAGCTAATTTCCCATATATAGGTATCGATGCTATCTTTATCTTGTGTATCGCATGTCTGCTCAAGGACCGCAAAGAGCGTGAACGCTACCGACATATCGATGAGAAGGCTGGCTACCGACAAATCTAATGCAGAACACGTTACAATGTTACCTGTGATTGGTGGACTGGGCCGCGTATTCTTCTAGAAGTCACTACACTGGCATCCTTTTTTTTTCTTCCTCTTTCAGACGGATATGTGACAAATTTAAGCGAGTGGTTTTAATATTAATACTTGATTCCCGTTCTCGATCATCAAGTGGATGGGTGCGGCATACTGCCCAAGCCCTCCGGATCACATCACAATTCCCGATATTGAAGTCGTTTTTGTTGGGCCATGTGGCAAGCGATATATCTAATTCCCATGACGTATTGTTGTGACGGGTTGCGCTATCAAATGATTCCAAACGTGGTGACACCTCCTGTGCAGTTCTTTTCTCTTCGAATCTCAACCTCTTCCAACTCAAGACCTTGGCCATTCTCCATAATTGTTTCTCGATGCCATGGCCCGACAAACATGCCCTGGGGGTCAGCATCGTTTCGTATGGCCCGGAACGATTCAAGTTGCTTGCCATAGAACGCCTCAATCTCAGACCGAGTGGTTCTGAAATTCTTGGCCCAGTGCGGTCGACCTCCAAGGTCTTTCATCAACCACTCAAAAGCCTCGTAGTATCGTTCGTGGCAAGGGGGATCCATGAGATAGGGGCGATATAGTGTTGCGTTGAGGTACAACGTAGGTCCGTTTTCAACAGTAATATCAAGGTATGGCCGTACGTTCGAAGTGAGAGTGGTGTCACTCACGCGCACCTCAACAGGTGCGTGGACGTAAAGACCGTCAGCAGAGAAGGGGATATTATGAGGAACGTAATCAGGGTCATCAGGAGACAAGTGGTTGAGCCAAGAGCTCAGTCTCCGGAGGGCCTCGGGGCCCTTATGAAGAGGGATAGCCCACTCGTTAACAAACTGGGAATATAGGCAGTTCATGAGCAGTGCTTTGCGGCTTGGTTGAACAGCTGATGAAGTGGTTCCATTTCGAAAGCCATACTGCATACCGAAGACAAACCACTCAACCCAAGGCAGGATTCGCGGAACGTGTTGGGCAAGATATAGAAGATTATGGTAGACATAGTAGCCGATTGAGCCATCATACCCACTCTGAGGAGGGTCGCGGCGTTCCTCATCGGTTTGTTCTGCCTGCCACACCACTGCACGTCTTGTGTATGGGAACCACCAGACCCTGACAAATTCACTCTGTGTCCATAGGTTTCGATTCCAAGACTCAAACATCTTGTAGTCTGTGTCAATGCTCTGTTCCCACTTCAAAGTAAAGGCTGGAACTGCCTGGAAGGAAACTTCGGTAATGATACCAATAGCGCCGAGAGAAAGAAGGGCAGCTCTGAAAAGGTCCGTCTTGGTGTCTTTAGAGCAGTACACTGTGGCTCCATCTGCCATTGTAACCTTAAGAGACAGGATGTCTTCGGACATAAGTCCATGGCGTAGACTGCTTCCATGGGTACCTGTTGAGATAGCGCCACTAATAGACTGCTCATTGATGCTTCCAAGATTTGGCATCGTGAGTCCATGCTTCTCGAGCTCTTCACAGAGGGCGTAAAGCCTGATTCCGCCCTCCATGGTAACAACCCCCGTTTCTTTGTTCACCGACAGTACCCTGTTGAAGTTGTCCAGGTTAACGAGCCAGCTGGATGTACAAGTGATATTGGAGGGTGAATGGCCACAGCCAGTCGTCACTAGACGCCGACGACATCTTCGCGCCAGATTCACAACTTTTTCAACTTCAGGCAGAGACTCGGGTTGGATGAAAAGCTCCGGGAGGGACGAAAATGTGCGCGCCCAAGTGTGGTGGACATGTTGTGGCCGAGCACGAAATGCCACACTATCGTCGAACTTTTCCAGTTCCGCGGCCACGAGAGGGTCCATGGCTCTGCTCAGTTTGCAGACGGTAGAAAGCGAACCCGAGGAATAAACACAAGACGGTATCAAGAGGATGCCAGGTTCAAGCTGATATCAGAAGATGAGTGGAATATGAATTGCTTGATGCCGAAGTGGGTGTAGTCGAATTTGATCGTTGGCAGGTGGGTCGGCATCGGAATCACAAGGTGCTGGCACAGTGACAAGGCCGGTTATATTAAGCAGATTCTTCTTTCTGTGTTATTTTGGCTTCTATATGCATATATGGAGAGGCAAATACATCATTTTGACAATTTCGGGGGGCAAACCCCGAGTTTTGTAAGTCAAAGGCAACCCAAAGCACGCAGAAGAATAACCGAAAGCAAAAAAAAAAAAGGCCGATCATCAGAGGTCCCTGGATCGTTATGACAGGGTACTGGCGATCGCGCCTCTGACTCTGATTGGCTCCGATGTGATTCTAGACGTCAACGATATTCACCGGCTCAGGCCGAGATGGTTATGCTTTCTAAGCGACGACAGGGATGTTAAATGGTATCATCCTCTCGCCGCACATGTGCAGGCAGCTACCCTACGATCCTGTTCATAACTTGAGACATTTCTTGATCCGTTTGTCTCACGCCCCAAGCAATCACTGCAAATTCGTTGAATGATGGATTGGCATAGTCAGTTGACTTTTGCCACTACAGTTGAGTCGGGCAAATGAATGTTTGTTCATAAATTTTTATATAGCTATATAATATTTAGACATTCTTTGAACACAAGATCCAAAGGCCCTTGTTGATAAGATACAACTTCGGTCTAGAAGGGTTTCTCAATATCATTATTTACTTACTTCACCAACACGTCCGACTTGGTCTACTCCCCATCAATCCCAACAAGTAGTAGTTGGTTTGATCGTCCATCTAAGCCAGAGGATAGGGCATGATAATATGTATATGATTATATATACCAGAATGAACACACTGATCTGATACCGTTATCTATGAGTCTGCGATCGATAGGCTCTTTATGATCTGCTAGAACACTGCTCATAAAATCAAGTTAAAATCACCTCAAGAATTAATGGCCTTGAACATGGGCTTCTAGAGAATAATGACAACTGGCTATGAACGAGCCATCTAGCTTCGTATATGTACACTACATAAGTACCCGAACCTAAAACGTATAGTATATATTGACACATAATATTCGTTTAGCCAGTGTTGTTTCGTGACGGCCTGACAGCAGGATGTTTAGGTAGGCTGGAATTGATCGAGTTTACTAGTCACGTATCATGAGACTGCTCGACGGAACTGAGAGCTCCCCTCGCCGTCAATACTTCTTTTTGTATCATCTACTATCCCTTCTTCGAATATTCTCGCCCACACGGCTGCTAACGAGGCAGTGTTCCAGCCACCAAGTCGCGCAATACCATCTTTCATTGCTAATTCGGCAGCCACAGAGGTGACAATCTTACCTTCAAGGCCACAAGGAACAAAACGAGCCCAAGGATTAATAATATCGGGACCATCTACTGAGACGTCGATGTTGATAGCAATACCAAGGGCTGTGACGTGTCTCCGATGATGAACTCCAATTGCTGCGATTTTGCGTTCTGGTTGACCGGCGGGGGTACGTACCCAGACTCCAGGTTCATCTCGGGTTGTATAAGTTTCCAAGCCGAACAAACGTGCCAGTAGGCGACGTGTGGTCGCCTCGAGATGGTCCGCATACGACATGACTGAGTAATGCGCATATAGGGGAGAGTGCATGTCTAGCACAGGCCACAAGACAAGCTGACCAGGACCATGGTAGGTTGTCAAACCACCACGGCTTGTCTGTTTGACCTCAGGAATGAAGCTCTGCTCTTCGACAGGGTTACGCCGATGAGGAAGACTAACGTAGAGGGGAGACTTGAAGTAGGAGGTTTGCTCGGAAGTGAGGGGGCGCTGTCGACGCCCAAGCGTGAGAGTTGGTGTTGGTTCAAAAGAAAGAAGACGAGGGCGGGGTATGTGGCCTCTGTCTTGTTGCTGTTCCTCGCTCAAACCCTTCCACTTGAGAAACGACGAGCGGAGTTCTTCCTGCTCATTGTTGGCAGTGTCATAGGGGACGAAAGCATCAGGGCCCGATCCTGTGAGATGTCGATGAACGAGGAGGTTCAGTGGAGGTAGGTCTGACGTCGGAGTGGTGTAAGTGGATGACCATCGGTTGAGGAAGACATGACCGGCAGACGTCCCGGCTCCGATACGGAACGAAGTGGGTTTTATGGCGGAGGACGGAATGGCCTTCAGCCGCAAGCCAAGCGGCATTGTGATCCGGCTTCCAGGCAGATTCCCCGGCGAAGATGCCGATCACAGAGCCCGCAGAGTACCTACGATCAACTGGGGTCGATCTGGCTTGTCGTACTGTATGCTCAAGATCACAAATCGGGGGTAACCTCCGTACAAACTCTGGCGTAGGCATGCGCGATATGCCTTGGTAAGAAGAAGTGAGTTTCTGGTGGACGATCCCGTGGGGCACAGAAAAGCTGGCGGTGGTGACGTCGGTAGCTCAGGGCCGAAGATCAACGGACGGAGGCGGCCGCCGAGAGTCTAATTTCGAAATTGACTTTTGTATATGAAGTCTACTTTTAATTGATATTCGGTATGGAAGAGAAACTTTGTGCGCACGTTGAAGTGGTTGAGCTTCATGATTGTGGCTTTGGCAGTTGAAAAATTCAAAAGTAACCACACATAATAACAAGAGGCTGCCAAATGACAGGCAGTATGTAACACTGGAGCACGGAACGAGGAAGTGTACACAATGCCAGCGGAACTAAGAAACTAACCCAAGACTAATAAGCTTAGGTAGCTGTCTGAGACCCATACCTGGAGAGCCGAGAGCTGAAGTGCCTCGAGTGCCTTCATAGAGCGAGCTCGTCAATTGAAAACACCAGTCAATCAGTGGCTAAGGGCTGTACTATTCATCGGAGCTCCCGGCTTGGAACTGCTGGTAATGCAGATGAAGAAAAAAAAAATTTAAAAAAAATTTAAAAAAAAACAACTCACCTCAATCAACTCGACGAAGACCATGTCTCAACACCAACTTACCTAGGATCTCAGAAAACGTAGCACAAGCGAATGCCAAGCTCTCGATCTTGGTAGCTTGGCGAGCATTGGCAGTCTCAAAAGCGACCGCCCCATCCATCATCGACAATCACTGCCTTTTCGTAGACGTCGCTGTCACATCATTCACCTGTGTCTCATGACATCAGGGAAGTGGTACGCTAAACCACAATAGGGACAAAATGGTTGCTACAGTATGCACAGCTTTGCTCCATTGGGTAAGATGTTGTGGTGCATCTCTTGTCCATCGTTGCCCACTGTCGTCATCACTGAGCTGTCGTGCACTCGGAACTTTTCTTTACCTCAAGATGCACTAGTCTAGCAAGTTCCTTTCGCTTCGGGCATCGAAGGTTGCCAGGCTAGATCCGTAGGAATAAGGTGGCAAGGGTGGAAGCATCATCTACTGCTGCCCACCAGACTCCAGGGCATTCAGTGTCTCTGCTGGGATTTCCTTTCGTCTGATTCAGAGTACTGTACTGTTGCTGCAGCCGGAGTTCAAATGAGCCCTGGGCCTACCACCTCAGGCGAGCACCCGTCAAGGGTGGCAGCCCACGGGGACCTACGTAACGCCTCGATGGTGATTTCATTTGGGTTACGTTCCTTTCTTAAGTGACAAGTCGTATGCTCGCTCCCCTCATGCATTTGGCCTATATACAATCACCTCCTCTCGCTCCTCTGCAAAGTCATTCATGTACTGGGAACTCCGTGTCTTTCCTCAGCCGAAGGGAGAAGAGACACACTAATCACTGTCGTACAATTCGACCAAGACACACATCTCCCGGTCTCCACACCGACAAGCCAGTCCGTCTCCCGAGCATCACATCACCCCTAGACGCTAAGGAAAAGGCTCCAGAAACAAAAACAAGAAACCCTCCCAGAGCTAATGAACAAGGTTCATAAGGATCGTCAATCTCCTCAGCCCAGGCCTCATTTCTTTTCCGGCTCCCTCTTCCTACTTTATTTTTATAAGATCCATCGCCATCTCTCAACAGTTCCGGACGCCTGTTCTCTACAACACAAACAGACTCTGAACCCTGGTCGAGAGCTACCTACTAAATAAGACGCAAGATCTCATTAGCCGTCTTTTTAGCTGCAGCCTTTTCCTTGACGGTGATCCTGGCAGCGTGACGACATCTAATCCCGGCGCCCCATCGCAGTAAATTAATCCTTTCGAGTTCGTTTTTTTGGGCAGAAGTGCTTGCATCAACGCTTGAGTTTGATCGGTTGTGGCCAGATACTTTTCAGCTGGAGAATAGTATACTCTCCAACGGCATATAGCCATGACGAAGAGTAAGCTTATCTCCTGACTCAGTTGTATGGCTTGACCAACAGATGACTGACTGACCTGCCGCAGACGCTTCTCTTGGCCTCGCTGGCCTGGTCCTCCTCGCTGTTTCCCTCCTCTTCCTTTGGTTCATCATCCTCTCAGGCTTGACCTCTACCACGCCATTCGACAAGACGTATTTCCTCCGCGCCGACACTGGCGGTATCTCGGGTGCTCGTGAAGTCACACAATGGAACTTCTTCTACATTTGCGGTGCCGGCAACAACGATTGCGATGGCGCCCGCGCTGCCCCCGTCATCGGTCGCGCCTGGGACTCAAATCCACGTAATGCGCCCAGCTCGCTTGTCGGTGGTCGTGCTGGTGATACTACATCGAACAGACAGTTCTTCTTGTGGCGGTTTGGCTGGGTTTTCATTCTGATCACTCTTTTCTTCGAGACCATCGCCTTCTTCACTGGCTTCATTGCCTGCTGTGGCCGTCTCGGTGCTGGAATCTCTAGCCTCATGTCCATGTTCGCCCTGTTCTGCTCCTCAGTTGCAATGTCCCTAATGACGTACGTATCTCTGGCCCTGTATGATGGTAAGCTATTTACTGACATCTCGTTAGTGCTACCTGGGTTCTCGCTCGCAATGCCTTTCACCGTGACGGTCGATCGGCCTCGATCGGCCGCTATGCCTTTGGTTTTGCGTGGGCATCATGGGCCACTTTGCTCATTGCTACCATTCTCTTCTGCTTAGGCATGCGCGGTGATAAGTCGTCAAGCGGAGGTTATAGCGGCCGCTCATGGCGCCGTAGACGAAGCGTGCGCAGCAGCCACGGCCCAGGCTATGAGGGCCGCCGTGTTAAGGATGACTATTCCTAAACTTTTACCTGGCAACCGTCTGTGAGGCCAAATCCAACCGACTCTCTAACTTTCGGCAGAGCTCGATGAGGAATAAGCACAAACAGCCGCAATGATCGTGTTCACAACAGCCTCAATGGTTGTTCGCGCGCGACGCTGTCATTTTGTCCCGTCTATATTTGATTCACCATCCATAATCTGCGCTCCTGTGCAGGTCTATATTCACGATGTGTTTAGCGAGGAGAATAGATTCTCTCAGAACGTAATGTTGAAGTTATGGGCGAGATTTACGAGAAGCTTGTTTTCATCCACTGTCTAATAGTTATTATGAATGTATGATATTACAACAATACAAGAGTTTTTATTTTTAAGTCTTAATATCCTAGTTTCTGTTCTCGATATTTTCACTTGGTATTATGTGCCATTTTCGGCCAACGACCACGGGCTTATGGTTTCACAAATTCTCACTCTTCATTACTTACTACTGTAGCGAGGATAGGTCATGTTATCATTGCCTAGTTCACGAGGTACTTGATATTATAAGTTCAAATCATTATGCATGTACCATATTGACGTTATTCGTCCATTCGCCAAACCATGAAATGCATATCACACCTTACCCTAACTCTCGTTAAACGATTGAAGCCTGAAGTCACCTCCAAAGCCCTCATCTCTTTTATCCTGTGTTGTTCGCCGCTATCCTTTTCGTTCGAGTACATGGAATGAAAACAATCCTGGTTCGTTTTCCAACTTGGTTCATTCGCCCAGTTTTGTTCTTACGAAAAACAAATGCCAAAATCCGGCCCTAATTTGTCTAAACCCCATCCTAAAGCGTGTACAAGAGTATCCTCCAAAAAATGCAGAAAAAGAAGGTCAAAATGTTGAAAGTGACACATGCTGATGCATGGAGACTTTGTGCTGTGTTACTGCCGGTGATAAAAGGTCAACACCTTGGAAAGAGCCGTTAAGCTGCTTGCTATCCATAGGTGGTCCTGTAGCCAACTAGATACCTGCTCCGTTGGCATGCTTCCTAGAAGGCCGAGTATTTCCCCCGAGAAGCAGGATTGGGCCGCCCCGGCTTTTCAAACTTTTATGCATCCTTTGGGCTCGACATAGGACTGACGCTATCAAGGGGTGCATTGTGTAGTGCTGGTTTCAAGAGCCCGTCCTCCTTCAGGCCATCTCTCTCTCGTTGTAGAACGCCATTGACCCAATCTGCTACTTCAGCATCTGCAGTTGATGAGTCCAAATTAATTTTACCAACAGCTTCGGCGACCGTATCAACTCCGTCGCCTTCCTCAGCTTCTTCCGCAATTGTTTGAGGCTTTGTAAATTCAACGAGCCACGGATGTTTCAACAGCATGGCGTAGGTTGGCCGCTTCATAGGAATCTTGTGAAGACAGCTTTTCACAAAATCCTTGGCCATGTCCGAGTAAGTGTCCTCTGGCATTGCAGGTGGTTCACCTTCAACAATGGCCTGTAGCATGTTAGTAACCCATGACTGGTTTAACTCAATGGCGGAGCGCTTACACTCAGTTGGCTGAAAATAGTAGAAGAGACCTCCGGTGGGTAGGGATAAGCGCCCTTAGCACACTCGATGACGGTCAGGCCTAAACTCCAGACATCGCTCTGAACGCTGTATGAACCATCCGAGTTACCAGCTTGCGCGAATCCGCCACCAGAGATTCTCTCGGGGGCCATATAGCTCTGACAGCCGATGTTGGTTCGCGCTATACTAGCTACCAGATTACCACTGACACCAAAATCGCAAATCTTGACCTGGCCTCGTGTATTGACCAGGATGTTTGTTGGTTTGACGTCGCGATGGATAATGCTGTGCTCCTCCTTCAGTGATTTTAGACCCATCACAGTAGAATAAGTGATTTTTCGAAGAACATTCTCCGGGATTCCACCATTATACAACTTATCGATGGACCCGCCATCCATATACTCAATGCACATGTAAACAGCACCCTCCTGGAAGAAGGCGCCATAAAAGTCGATGATATACGGAGAAACACACTCATGTAAGATGACAAGCTCCTTCAGAATGGTCGTGAATTTGGCGTCGTCAAGCTCCAAGCGCATTTCTTTCATCGCCATCACTGTGCCCGTTGTACCGTCGGTGGTCTCTGACAAGCCCTCGGCAGAGTCTTCCGCAGATCTAACGGGAGAAGGGTCCGACTGCGAATACTGAACAGGGAGAGGCTTTCTCGAGAGGCCTTGTCCGAAGCGAGGGACTCTCCGCTTGGCATGCTTGACCTTGTAGACTGTTCCGTAGTTTCCTTTACCCAGCTCGGTCAAGACTTCAACTTCATCAAGAGATATGCTGAAGGTTTGGCCATTGGCAAAGTTGACACCTGTCCGTGTGATTGTGGCAGCGCCATCAAAGGTCACCCAGCCCTTCTCTGTGTCGATATATTTCTTGAAGTCGTCCATTTTCGACCCTTGACCACCACCTGCTCCGTTGGATCGTTGACTACCTGGCACATCACCTGTGATATCAGAAAGCTTTCCAGGAGGCCCCCGTTTCTTACCAGTGGCGGTGGCAGGGCCGGGTCTACCCATATCAGACAGCTTCATGCCCATGCCGCCGCCCATGGCCCTCCTCTCGCTCAGTGAGGGCTTCGTTATCGCAGGAGCTGAATTGACATGTGGTGTGTGTGGTCGTTGCATATTTGGCGGCAATCCCAGGTTAGTAGAGAATCCGTTAGCGACGCTGGCCGCAGGCGATGATCCCGAGGGGGTCCCGGGGTTTCCAGCGGGAGACATGCCCTTCTCCATGCGTTGTCGATGTAATGCTCGGGCTTTGGCCATTATACTGTTTTCCACCGAGGCACTACTACTTCCAGCAAAACTCGAGGATGTTTGTACAGGCCGTCTGGCCATGCCTAAAACACCCATAGCAGTTGAGTTCGGATTCATGTTGCGAGGATCGGAAACGGAGCGCAAAGATGGTACTCTTCGAGGAGGCTCACTTGGGCTATCATGACTGGGAGACTCGAGCGGCGTACTGGGTTCTGACGAATCTTCAGAGCCTGGAGATGCAGGTGTCGACAGATCCTTCCAGTCCTCCGGCGTGGCCGGGATCGAGTCGGAGGCAGACATCGGATATGAGGTGCGTCGATGGAATCAAAATACGTAAAGGCTGATTCTTTTGACTATGCCGTTGGATGGGTTCGATAAGAGAGTGGTAGGGAGGAAAATAATGGTAAGAAAATTCAGAGCAGCGTGGAAATAACGGCGAATATCCTAACAAGACCGCGGGGAGCTACCGATCGGGAGACGGGACGCGATCGATTAGAGATGGGTACAAGAAGGAGCGATGGAGGGGAAATAGATGGTGCGATTCTTTCGGAGCTAATAAATGGAGTCGAGTAGTGGGCGGTCTAGGCCTTTGAGACTCTAGTACGGCTCAACGACTAGGGGCTCTTGTAGTTGGGAATGAAGAGCGACAAAAAAGGCCTGGGGGTAAGTAATGAGCCAGAATAAACGCAAGTCCTGATAAGGCTGCTGCCTGGATTGATGACTTTGAAATGGGCTTGTCTTGCGTTATTTTGCAATGATATGTGGCCACAGTGAGTGAATCTTGTATGGGAGTACCGTATGGCAACCTGGAAAACTTCACGTTGAAGTTCTTTCAGGTATCCTTGTGTTCTCAGATTCGCCGAACAGACAGGAGTTGGTAAATATGAAAGCTCGTATACCCCATACGAAATATGAGGTTTGATAGATAACTGGGACAAAAGTTAGAGTAAGAAAGGTACTTCTCTGAGCTTGTTGTACAATGTACTCAAGGATATGAGGGTAATTCAAGGCTGTATGCATACCGGAGGAAGCGTCTGGCCGAGATCAAGAAAAAGTTACGAAGTGTTTCAGTCCTTGAGTACCTTAAGTAAGGTAGACAGATACCACATGTACCAACGCAGTGTGATGGGCAATGGCTGGATGCGGGGTCAAAGGTTCTGCAGACGAGCAGAACAGCAACGAGACGGAGGAGGAAAGGTGCTAATGAATTGTACAAATCAACAGCTCAACCCAGCATGCGCATCCAGCGAGAAAGTAATTTGATTAGGTAGGCGCAAGAGGTATTTGTGGTAAATGGGGGCGACGGCGAGGCTGAGGATGTTGGTAATATGGAGTTTAGGACAGAGCATGGAACGACTATGGTGTGGCAGTTTTGACAAGCAAAACCAGGCCGAAGCACACAACAGAGTGCTCTGGCTTGGATACAGTGCCACGACAAATCGCGTTTTCAGGGGCCAACCCGGCCAGCCATTCATGCCCGGGATCACACCCAACTCATGGATCATATTGGGAGATATTGCCCATCAATTGAGAATTCCCCGCGGCTGGCGCTACAAGGACCCATCATACAAGGCATAAACATGCACTAACATCACCTTATGAGATAAAGTGTACCAAAATTCTATCATACCTAGGCGATAATGACATTCCTTCAAGATACAATCTAAGAAGTCTACTGGCGTCATGATGACAGCATTTTATATAGCTCTGCGAATATTAAGTCTTCAATTAATATTTTATCTCAAATAGAAACATATGAAATATTCAAAATAATAATTAATTTCAAGGCTCTGTGCACAAGTTGTCCTTGATTTTTGCAATTTGCGACGCCATCGTTGATGGAGAGCTGTCACCGATGACGTTAATGTGGTCAGTGTCAGACCTTGGTTTGAGGTGGAGACTCATGTCTGTACGACAAAGTAAGCATCAAAGCCGACAATAATACCCAAACATATAAATGTCTTATCCGACATCCATCTGCAAGATATCTGCTGTCGGAGACCTCGTGGTCGTGTGCATCCTCTTGTTAAAAGACTAAAATTAACAGCACTTGGCTACGACTATGGGTTTCTATATCCCTGAAAGCACATTGAATGGATGATGTTATCATGTATAGACCTTTGCATTATCCGTTGCTAAGATGATTACTATACCTAAGTATCTACCTACCTCGCCTAAGAGTTGCGGAATATGAAAATCTCACCTTTACATGTGCGCATGGACACCAGTAGACCAGATACGTGTTTGACAAAGCTTTAAACGCCAAGTTGCTGAGGTTGAACGAACACCCTCTGTTAGTCCTATCAGTATCGACAGAAGCACCGTTATCTGTCCTAGTTGCGGCTTTTGACTGGCTTGAGACAGTATGAAAGACAAGATGTCCAGTACGTCACAAACTCGATCGATAACTTAGGCCCCTACTTAGGTAGTTAGGTAGATCCTAACCCAATAACCAGTGGAAAGATGTCTACGATGAGGCTGACGTTGTTAGTTACTAGAAATTTGGCCGATTACGACAAGAAAAGCCGGTTAATATTCACCGAACAGCTTCCAGAGTGCATTCATGTAACATGAGCTTCACCGGTACTATGCGTGCGCCTGTTTCCCAGAGAGGTTGGGAACAGAAGCGATGCTATAGGTAAGTAGGTAGGCTATCAACAAGGTAACCTTGTAGCACTTGTTGCCAATATTCCATGAACCAAATCTTTCCAGGCGGCACATAATCTTTAGCCTCCTATACCTAGATAACGTCAAGCTACACGATGGGATAATTTGAGTCCACCAGATAGAGAAGTAGGTAGCTATCATGCGTCTTATTCCATATCTGAAATAGTAACGAGCTGAGAGACCCTGACCTCAAAATGCAGGTAAGAATATCCGAACCTGAAAACTTCCGAGGATTATCGAGTCCAAACTTGAAATAGGCTCAAGACTCTGGGGAAGGAAAACATCGATGATGTTTCAAGTTGCTATTATATCCCAACTCACCTTTGCATGATTTGAAACACGGGCGATCCATGCAGGTCATACCATAGTATTAAACTCTAAATTCCCAACGTAAACAAAGGGTCGTTGGGACAGCTGCTCGAAACCTTTATGATACAGGCCCTTTAGAAGTCATCAGCAACCCTGGATCATTGCAACTCTGCAATGTACCAACACAAGAACGCTAATAAAACACTAGCTGCTGTAAAAGTTTCTCCTGAGATAAAAATAGCGATGATTGATATCCATTATAGTGAGAATGGAATATGAAACCCTGTTTGAGATACTCAAAAGTCTTCGAGATGCTCCGTACTCCATACGAAATGCATATATGCGAGCTGACTGGAGATGCGAGGTCGTTTTGCTATGGATACATTCGTAGGTAGACAGGGGAGACGGGAGAGTAACTAGCAAAAGCCTGCTATGTAATTGTACTGACGAACTTCCACAAATCCAGCACAGTAAGGTAGCGCTCCCGATGATATTCGCTGCATAACGTCAGGTTTGATCTCTAAAGCCTCACGTGACTGACTACGCAATCGATAGACTTCGCCTCCGATATCAGTGTACATACCACACAACCCTGACGATGCGATCGCCAGTAACACAGCCTCGTTGCAGTTACCTATGTCAATATCGAGACGTGATGGATGGGCTGCAATTTTGCTCCGTGCCTTTCTTGGCCTGAGCCTCCAGCCTCTCAGCGTGGAGGGATAGGCAACGTGCCTGATAGCCCCATGACGAAAGATTGGCGCCACGCTTAATACAATCGTGCGTCGCGCCCATCTGGAGATCAATCATCACTCCCACCCACAACCCTTGTAGGCGGGATCGTTTCCTACTCGGTAGTGGAGCCACGGAGGCTTAAACAATTTTGAGACGTCTGACGATGGGATCTGCGCATTTTAGAATCGCTTGCTGTTGTTTGTTTCGTGCTCCTGCTCCTGCCTATCACACAACAGGAGCAATCAAATTTGTTTGCCCGATGATACCAAGGAGGCAGCATTTGTGACACCGCAGCAGAAATCGTTTCTGGATGGGTGCAAAGGCAGAGGGAGCCTTTACCGACGAAGAATTTGCCTCTTACGCCTCCGGCCTCCCACGCCGCGTGGCATTGTTAACCAAATCCCGTTCCTAGTTGGAGGTGAGATTCTACTAAACCCTGGCTTTGGACAAGCTCCGGCGCCACAGCACACATGGGCGGGTTTCAATGGCCAGCATCGCATGGGCCTGGATGGTAGGTTTGGGTTACCTCAATCAGGGTGCTGGCACAAGGTGCTAGAGTCCAGCTGTTGCGCCGTGTCAGCGACAGCGTTGCAGGTGAATCGCGATGAGACAGAGAGTTCCTCAAGGAGCTGAAGCCCCATATTGAGGTAACCAGAGTGAGATGTTCAGATGTAGATGGAGCTAAACAAGGCAGTTTAATGGGGCTTTTGTCATAGCTTATATCTAGCTCGAGTTATCAATCGATGATGGAGGAAGTCAACGTGCATCGTCCTCTAAACTTGCTCTGCCTAACAACGGCACCGCCGCCTCGCCCCAAAACGAACCCACTCGCCCTGCGTTCTCTTTCATTAGATTTCGCCATCACTACCTGGGCCTCTTTAACTTTCTTCTCCTTTCAACATCCCACGGCACAATCAAATTGGACAATTAAAAGGCATTACCTTTGCAAATACCAACAGAAACTCCCAGACGATTTTTTTTGCGCCCTCAGCTTTTGTGCAATTTCTCCAGAACCTTATCAGTCGTCTCATATCCACGTGCGCGCGCGCGCTGAGAGAAGCAGCATCAAGGGACTTCCCGATTCGCGCCGATCCTAAATTATTCTCTTAAAACAACCACACCAACTGCATTGCTGATATTTGATGGCTTCTTGGAAATCGTTCTCGGTTCCGTCGTTTCGGCTGACGCAGCTCGCTCAAGATGCATATGAACTGCCTCTACAAACACTCGCCAACACCCATGAATCACACCCATCCATCGGGCATCTTTGCCTACTCGTATTCGAGGCTGTCCTCGAGGTAGTATGTGTCAGTCTACCTGGTTACATCGTTGCGCGACTTGGCCACTTCGATGCCGAGAAGCAGAAATTCTTGGCTAATCTAAATGTGATGTTATTCACACCATGCCTGAGTATGTTCTCGTTTCGCATTGAATCAGTGCTGTCTACTAATATATCGCTACAGTTTTCACCAAGCTCGCCTCCCAGCTTAACGCTGAGAAGCTATCCGATCTCGCTATCATACCGGTCATCTTCGTCGTCCAAACGTTTGTATCATGGGTTGTATCATATGTCGTCGCAAAGTTGTTCCGATTCAACAGGCGGGCATCCAACTTCGTTACAGCAATGGGTGTTTTCGGAAACTCCAACTCGTTACCTATCTCCCTCGTTTTGTCACTCTCTCAAACGCTGAAAGGTCTGCATTGGGACAAAGTTCCTGGCGATAACGATGACGAAGTTGGCGCGCGTGGTATTCTCTACCTCCTTATCTTCCAGCAGCTTGGTCAGCTCGTTCGGTGGAGTTGGGGTTACCATGTCCTTCTTGCCCCTAAGGATAAATACCCCGAGTACCGTGAGGAGATTGCCGAGGAAGGCCAACGTTATCACGATGATGAGAATCAGGATGACCACCAGAATGCGCCTCTGATTGATGGCCTTGACGGAGAAACAGAGGACGAGGGAGACAGCCACAGCATCGACTCGCAAAACTATGATCCTGCTGGCCGTACTCCTGTGGCAAATGCCTCCCGAGTTTCACTGGCAGTCTCTAGCGATGACGAATATCTGCCCAAAAAGCCGCATCTCAAGAATAACCAACAACAACCGGATGTTGTTGCCCCCCTTAATGGAAACGAAGGTAGCATGGATTCCTTCCCCCGTGTCCCGGCATTGGAGGATCAGGAAGAGCCGACTGGCATCGCGGACCTGACTAAATCTGCCATTAAATCGCCCTTCATCCGTCTTGGAAAGGCAACATCCCAAACCCTCAGCAACTGCTACCAGAAGTCTCCAGCTCCTGCCAAATCTTGCTTGAAATTCACGAAGCGTGTGGCTGGGAAATTCCACAACTTTATCTGGGAATTCATGAACCCCCCTCTCTGGGCTATGTTGATTGCCATCCTCGTTGCCTCTATCCCGGCTCTTCAACGACTCTTCTTTGAGGAGGGCTCTTTCGTCCAGAATAGTGTGACCAACGCCGTTCGCTCTAGCGGAGATGTCGCTGTCCCACTGATCCTCGTTGTTCTCGGCGCCAATCTTGCTCGTAATACCATGGCTAAAGACGAGGCTCTAGACCCTGAGGAAGAGCGCATTGGCAACAAACTACTTATTGCCTCACTTCTTTGCCGTATGGTTCTACCCACTGCCATCATGGCTCCCATGCTTGCGCTTATGGCCAAATATGTGCCCGTTAGCATTCTTGACGATCCAATATTTGTTATCGTTTGTTTCTTGCTCACCGGAGCTCCCAGCGCCCTCCAGCTTGCTCAAATTTGTCAAATCAACAGTGTGTTTGAGAAGACAATGGGCAGAATCTTGTTCCAGAGCTATGTCATCTGGTAAGTCATGACACCTGATGCTCGGTGTAATCCATCCCGAATTGCGCTAACATATGCAGGATTCTTCCCTCTACTCTTATTTTGGTAATGATGGCCCTCGAGGTTGTTGAGTGGGCTCGATGATGCTCCTGTCGTCTACATACTCTAGACTGAGAAGTGAAATGACCGTGTCTTTCATGCGTCAAATGCTATCTGATGAGTTTGTTTGATCTGTCTTTACAGTTGTTTGTCTGCAAAGGCGCTGGGTGGCTGGAATTGATTGGGAATCAGGAAAATTTATACTGGCGTGGCCTTGCGGCAACCCGGGGGTGCACAAAGCTTGACCTGGTGGAAGGGCGATATGATGTATTTTTTTGGCCTGCTTTTACTTCGTTGCGTGAGAAAGGCATTGGGTTTGAGGAATTAATCTACATGGTGCCCTACCTGGAATACCTGTGCCTTGCGAATGATAGAAATAGTCAATATTGTCACATTGAATTGTTGAAACCAATAATGTACCTTACTGCATCTTGAAAACTGGTTGCTAAAGTACAACGATGAGGCTCTGGCAAAGGATGTGGGGATTGCGAGCCGATCATTCTTGCTGAGTTCCGTTGACCAGGTGACCTTCTGGAACGATCGCCCAGTCTCTTACAGTGCCCTTCCAATCGCTAATGCGTACATCCTTGATATCGACCGAAACAACTCTTACTTCCTCGCCAGCTACAAAGCAGTTGCGGCCTCCATCCTCGACAGGTCCATTGTCCCGCTGGAAAGGCTGAGCCGTGGACTCATCGAAAGTATTGTTCTCCAGATGCTGCTCGCGGTAATACTTTTCCTCATCTGTTCCGCTAGGCACTAGACGAGCGGCACCTCCTATGGTTGCACTGATGCTAGAGAGTGCTGAAGTGTTGAGATTCAAGAGGAGTGAGGCGAGACTCGATCGGTGCTCTGGGCCAGGAGAACCACCAGATAATCGGCGACCGTGAGTAGGTGGTCGATGGGAGACCCCTGAAAGCATTGTCAGTATGTTTTAGGTTTCACTAATCTCGAACATGAAAGATGCGACTTACAATCGTGGACAAGAAGGGATACATTGGGGTTGGCGACCAGGTTTGTGGTCTTCCGTGATGCCGGGTTCGTAGTCATGATGATAACGGGATAGTTAGAATAAGGTGACGAGGGAAGATATGTGTAGTTCATTAGAGAGACATGCGGCACGTTATCGGTGCATGTTGCCAAGTGAAGCTATATGGATTATCAGCCTTCGATCTGTGGTGGCATTGTTGGTGGTGCGGGGAAGGTTTACAAATCGAGCATTGTCGAGGCATTGAACGACATCTGGCGGAAGCGTCGACGTTGTTTGCTTATGGGTATCACCCTGAGAAGCTTCGGAGTTGAGAGGTATTTGATCCATGATATATTGGCTGCGATGATTGATGATGCTGTGATCATATCTTGAGGTACGTTCCGCAAATCCCGGTCGCCTCATAAGTATGCTGAGTCACCCATAATCGCGGGAATATGACGTAAGGACACTGGGCGCGCTTTCCCCAGAGTTTGTTCAAGCTAAGCCACTAGTACTAAACTGTCGTCTGGGGAAGGTACCTAGGTACCGGTTACTTGCGGCTCCTCACGGTCACGTCTGTCCTTGCCGACTTGAACCTTCAAAGCCGACGGCATAGCACATTCACGGCATTAGGGACGGCTCATCACCCGGGACGGAGATTTATAGTCAGTTTCTCTCCTTATTTATGTCAGTGAGAATCATTTTGAAAATCTGTCAAGTTGCATACTGCTCCTTGATCTCACACTGGGCGCTTCTTTAACCCCGTCGCTCATCATGCGTTCCACACTTCGCGCAAATCGTCGACTTCCTTTGAAGCCCCTCCCTCGATTCCTCTCAACATCTGCTTCAAGCGCGTCTGTTTCTTCAGTGGCTTCTTCATCATCTGCACCAAAGCACACACCCATCAATTCTGTCCTTATCGCCAACCGTGGTGAGATCGCCATCCGTATCAACCGGACTGCTGAGCGCCTTGGCATTCGGGCTACAACCGTCTATACAGATGTTGACGCTGGCTCATGGCATGCTTCTTCGGGGTTCCAGTCTTTAGCGCTAGGTCCCGCAAACGCCTATCTTGACGGCGAGAAAATCATTGCCCTAGCGAAGCAAAATGGCATCCAGGCACTCCATCCCGGCTATGGTTTCTTATCCGAAAACTCCAAGTTCGCAGAGCGTTGCGAAGAGGAAGGCATCGTGTTTGTCGGACCACCCGCTAGTGCCATGGCCGACATGGGAAATAAGGCCCGCAGTAAAGAAATTATGACAGCTGCAAATGTTCCCTGTGTGCCAGGGTATCATGGAGCAGACCAGGGCGAGCAAGAACTCCTGCAGCATGCCAAAAATATCACTTTCCCGGTGCTCCTCAAGAGTGTACGAGGAGGTGGAGGCAAGGGAATGCGAATCGTCCTGACTGAGGAGGAGTTCTTGACGCAACTCAGAAGTGCCCGGGCTGAAGCCAAAGCCTCATTTGGTGAAGGAGGCGAGGTCATGCTAGTGGAGAAGTACATCATTCGACCAAGGCACGTCGAGGTGCAAGTTTTTGCCGACAAATGGGGTAACACCGTCGCGCTTGGTGAGCGAGACTGCAGTGTTCAGCGTCGGCATCAAAAGATCCTCGAGGAATCCCCAGCTCCAGATCTAGACCTGGCAACTCGACATGATCTCTGGGATAAGGCTAGAAAAGCAGCCTCAGCAGTTGGCTATGTCGGCGCTGGCACTGTTGAGTTTATCCTCGACAAGGATACCAACAAATTCTATTTCATGGAAATGAATACTCGACTTCAAGTGGAGCATCCTGTCACGGAGATGGTGACTGGCCTGGATCTAGTCGAATGGCAATTCCGAGTTGCTGCGGGCGAAAAGCTTCCACTCTCCCAAGAAGAGGTGGAAGCACAAATGAACGAGAGGGGTGCCGCCATTGAAGCTCGAATATATGCCGAAAATCCTGAGAAGGGCTTTATTCCTGACTCCGGCAAATTAGTGAGAGCTTATCTCCCTACTGAATTACAGAACGAGGATGTTCGCCTGGATTGGGGATTCCGATCTGGTAACACTATCTCTGAAGCATACGACGGCATGATCGCCAAACTTATCGTGCGCGGCGATACGAGAGAACGTGCTATCGCCAAATTGGAAAGCATTCTACGCTCATACGAAATTGTTGGTGTTGCTACAAATATCGAATTCCTCAAGCGACTTTGCGAGACTGATGCCTTTGTGGCTGGGGACGTGGAAACCGGCTTCATCGACAAGTGGCGAGAGGAGCTTTTCAAACCCCGACGTATCAAGAATGAGGTTGTCGCCCAAGCAGCCCTCGGGATGATCAATTTTGAACTTCGAAATTCTGGTCCCCATGGCTTGACACTTGGCTTTGGCGAAACGAACAACATCGGGGAACGAAAGCTGAACTTTAAAGTCCTGGATGGGTATAGCAAGGAAGAGGGCGAGGTCGTCGAGGCCAGCGTGACACAGACAGGTCATAACCTTTACAACGTTGCTGTCCACCGAAAAGGTGACGATGCACCCCAAGTGTTCACAAATATTGCCTGCCAGCCTGAGCCTGAAGGTGAAGTGATGAAACTCGAGTCATACTTCCCCCTTGAGCGCATCCAATCCTCAGTGGTCCCTCAACACACAGACAAGGACACAAAGGTTACCGTTTTCCAGCATGGCGTGAAAACAGATCTTGTTCTTCTACCGCCCAAGTGGTACGAGAAAGCTCTTGGGCTCAAGGAGTCAAGCGCCTCAGTTGCAGCGCCGATGCCGTGCAAGATCTTGAAGAACGAAGTAGTGGAGGGTCAAACTGTGCAAAAGGGAGCACCACTTGTAGTGTAAGTTGACCAATTCCGATATGCAGGATAAGCTAACAACCTTTTAGAATTGAGTCAATGAAGATGGAAACTATCATCCGGTCGCCACAGGATGGCATAATTAAGAAGCTTGCACATAAAGAAGGAGTAAGTTCCCAGGGTAATACTCTCTGATATCTCATCTAACGTCATGCAGGATATTTGTAAGGCTGGTACGGTACTTGTACTATTTGAAGAGGGCGAAACAAAGGACGGAGAGTCATGAATGATATTGGATACCATGATGAACGAATTTGGCGTTACTTAAATGAGATTGGCTGATACGCTACCTACGAAAGAGAAATGTACTTGATCCCTTTATGATCCCCTCCCAGTCGTTGTCCTGTTCCACTTTACCAAATACGTAGAGAATTAATCTCCAATGTCAAAACATGCGTACGCCTGAACCCCAATAACTCCATTAACTAAAATCATGAATCATGCTGTGTCTGAGACTGTGTCCCATAATAAGTCAAAGAACATATACCCTGAACCTAAGGCGGCATAGGGTCGGGTCTGTCGTCGTCTTGGCAGAAATCTCATGCCATATGGTTATCTTGTGTGCATCTTTATGTACTCCGAGGGTAGATACCGAGAAAGTTTTGATTGCTTAGCCGCTTGACGTATCCGTTTCCACCAGTCCTCGAGACGTGCCTGGAATTTTGGGTTGTCAGGCGAAGTATAAGTAGTAAGCTTGTTGAGGAGATCCTGAAAGAGATGTCAACAGAGTGTTTGAGCACAGCACGCCATTCGAGCGACTTACCTCCTCCAGGGCCAGTGTGATGAATCCCATTACGAACGCCACCCAAGCAAGAGTCCCATTCGTACTTAAGAATTGGTTACCCCCCCGGAACTCAACAGTGCCAGTACATTTCCCTGTCTTGGGGTTAGGGAAAATGTTCTGAAAGTTCCATAGTACGTATCGGTTCCCCTGCATGTAGTAGCATAAATCCATTTCGGATGTTGTTGACTTGATTTCTGTTGCGACTTGGAGAAGTGAGCCCTTGCTTTTACCGAATCGTATCAGCGTTTCACGCAACCCAGAACCCATGCTTTGACTGTTTGGCCGACAGTACTGATTTTCGCGACGGGCTTTGGGGAGGACAGCTGCCACAAATTCTTCATAAACAACAGATGCAAACGCAATCTTCTTGAGACCACGTAAGGAGAATTTGTTCTGACCAGAGACGGGAGTGACATGGACGTGGCCGCCGCAGGAGATATCGCGTTGGGGACTGAAGTGTACACGCATCGCTTCCCAAAAGTCGCCAAGTATGCCGCTGACATGTTGTTTGGTATCTAGGCGAGGGGAGACGACTTCCATGCAGACTAGGATCCCCTGTTAATGAGCAAACTAAACCGTTGGCTGGTTTCGCGGTGAAGAGAATGACATACCCATCGGACGTTCTCTCTTCAAAGATCCATCTCGAGTGACGAACCATTTACCACCGTAGTACTCCGGATGCTTGCTGTACTTTGAGCAGTCATCGTGAACAGCTTCGATGTTGCGGTTCCGTAGCTTCTGTGCTAATTGTCGATACCAGTCGACATTGGTAAAGCTATCAGCACCACCGTAAGGTTTTACCACAGCCTCGATCTCCACGCCAAAGTTGTAATGCCTGAGCTTTGATACCGTCATGATCGACAAGATGTGAGGAGTATTTGGGGACTCGAAAAAGAAAGAATGGTAAAATTTGGCTGGGGTTGGGTTGAGGGTGGCGGATTTGGCCATGCAGCTGTATGAGACAACCACCGTGGTTTTTGAATAATAGACTTGCTGCAGAGAGGGAGTCGTACTACATGAAGGCGATCACCCGTTTCCTGATGCGCTTGTGACTTGCTAAAACGTCTGGATACGGCCGCGTGCTTTACCCAAACACAACCACAGAAGTGTCAGTTGTTGGCTCTCAGCTTTTTGTCAATAACACGCTCGCTCGCCTAACCTGAGCTGTCATTGTCACATCTCAGAATTGTCGCCTCGCCTTCAGGTTAAGTACAGCAAAAGCCTTTCTGGCCTCGAATGGCGGTGCGGATGCATGGTTTGGCGGGAGCTGTCGTTGTGGATCTGGCCGGGGGCTCCGGGGAAAAATGCCGGAAGACCGGGGCCTCGGTGCGGAGCCCAACAAGGAAATGGAGGCGGGCTGGGCCGTCTCGTAGCGTCTGAATATTCTGAGGCTATCAAACGACGCCTGTTTTTGCCTGTCATTTGTAAAGGCCCAGACAGTCGGTATTCACCAAAATGTAACCGCGTCTACCCTGCAAGGCTCGCTTGCCAGGTACCTTGCGAGTCTTTCGACGTGGGACGCAGCAATTGGCCATGAGTTGGCGTCTCCTCTTGTGTAAATCTGACTCATTTGCTGCCCAATGTGACAATAAGGCCCAGTCGGTGACTTGCACAACCTAGCCCACTCCGCCCATTGAGCGCTGTTGGCGCTGACCACAGCTACTGTACGTAAGTGAGTTTATGCTTTAGCCAAGTCGACGTGGACACTGTTTGCTTGGCTCATATTGTTTTTCTCATGTGAGGGAGCCGATTCACATCACATCTTAATCGCCGTTAGCTCACTATCACATTCTCCTACCACAACGAAAACGTAACGCAACACACACACACACACACAAACATACGCAGTTTTTTACCCTGCATCTCGCCATCGGGTACACGGAGCTTGCTGCCCCCGACAGATCTGCATCATGAATTTATCTGCAGATGAGGCTCAGGCCGACACCGGCCAGCCGCTCACCAAGTATTACTTTGCCTATGGTAGTAATCTTCATCTACAGCAGATGAAACGAAGATGTCCTGGAAGCAAATTCATCGGCTCTGGGAAGCTGGCAGATCATCGTTGGCAGATCAACGAGCGTGGATATGCCAATGTTATCGAGTCTCAAGGACATTGGGTCGAAGGCCTTGTTTATGAGATCAATCCCCGCGATGAGGCTCGTCTTGACATCAACGAAGGTGTTTCCAAGGACGCATACCAGAAGAAGTACATGAATGTTACGCTACGGCGTGCTGAAGCCGCCTTATATCGCCGACCTGTGTCTTGGATTGTGAACAATGGTGGCCCAGACCACGCACGAGTCCTTGCCCAGCAAGGGGAAGGGCAGAGAAAGGCCATCAACCACAAGCCACATTTGGAACAGAACATCTTGGTATACATAAGTCCAAGATACATTGTCGATAGCGAACCAAAAGAGGAGTATATCAACAGAATCAACTCAGGCATTGTTGATGCCACATCCTTAGGGGTCACCAACGACTATATCAGCAACTGTGTACGACCTTTCATTCCAGCACCGACTGGCCAGACCTCAGGAGACAAAGGAGCAACTGGACCCGCGAAAACTACCGGACCACCGAAGCCAAAAGTTGTGAGAAAAGTTCCGAATCCCGCAAAAAAGGTGAAGCAACCTGCCCGCGAGGTCAAGCGAGCAACGCCGCCCAGAGGGAGAGACTCGTCACCGCCAAACAACAGGGCACCTGGCCAAAGACCCCTACACCTTCAACCTCAGGTGATTCAAGGTCAGCGCTGGACCAGGAATGCCGCCTCGAATGTGCCCGAGAGGCTCGGGCGACCTTCACAGTCACGGCCATCAGCACCACCACTTCCCCCAAGACCACTCGCGCCGCATTACCCAGGAAACACTCTACAAGTTCCTGTTCCTGGTCGGCGGCGACCTGCATCAGAAGTTGGCGCCCCACCACCGCCTCTACCTCCTCGGCCAACCCGTCGAGTTCGCAGTATACCGGTAATAGTTACTCATCAGGAAGGTTATGGTGGTTATTGGTATCGATAAAAGCATTTCTAGCCCAGTTTTCTTAAAATACCCAAATATGATATCCTCCAGACAATAAAAGTAGCATACGTGCGCTTTATTCTTCTCCATTCATCGTTTTATCCTTTAATGCTGTTGTCTCTGTTTGCTGACTTCTACATCTTACAAGAACACAATTTTATAAGACACGGTCTAATATCTTTGTCTGCTTGATGCCGATATGACAGATCCAGCTGGCCCTAAGACGTGTCAGAGCTTAAAAGGGTGTGGAGAATACCTGTACTTACTCCTTGAACTTGATGCTCTTGATGAGCTTCGACTGGTTCCTTGAGAAGTTGGCGTATTATTCCATAGGAAACCCATGATTGTTGGACCCTGGAGCACATCCCCACCTGAGTTGGTGACGAGAACTGTGGGTTTAACAATTGCTTTCAACCCGAGCTTTCTACCACCTTGGACTCTCTCAACGAAAAGCCCAGGAGCTATATCAAAGAGATATATAACACCGCGACGTGCTTGGGAAGCCGCCTTGGTTCCACTCAAGTCAAGAGTTGCTCCTCCATTCGCCAGATTCAAGCATTCGTAAACCTCCAACCTAGTCGCGGCTGTGCGAGCAGGCCACTTCAACGAAAATACGCTGGGCGCCAGTTGAAGCTGATGAGCGAGATCTGCTGCAGGTTCTACAATGCTTCGACGAATAGAACCTTGCAGTTCAGCGGGAGGACTTTTCGGGGCAATGATTGACAGTAAAGTTGTCAGATCGTCAACAACAAAATTCAAAAACCTTTGCCGGCGCGTTCTGAAAGATGGTTGGTGAGTCAAAGCAGTCAGCGTTTCGCTTCTCCATTCCCTACAATGAGCTGTATCTTGTAAGATGTTAGCAGTTTGGTATATATATCACGTTCCGGGACTAAGACAAACCTCTTGGCAGTCGAGACATAGTGTTCTCGAGATCATCAACCCACCTCGACGTTCCGTCGCCTTCCGTATCATCGAGAGGACAATAAAAAGACTTTGAGAACAGAGTAACGTGGAGATAGTTCATGATGACCCCAGTGATGTGAAATTCATCAGCCTGCGTAACATTTAAGCATCGTCTTGACTGTTCCCTGAGAAGAGAAACGAGTCGCAGCCCTTCTGGAGAGGATGCTCTGGCAGCAAGACGGCCAATTTCCAGATCCTCAATAGCATATGCAGCACGGTTTTCGACCCAGCGCTGGACATTCCCAATTAGGACCCTGTAGGCTTCTCTAGCCTCTGTTTCTGTGACATCTCTTCTCCTAGGCTGCAGACGAAAGATTTGATCCTGAGCCTCTGCGAGCTGCCGTTGGGTGACGGCAAGTTGTCTTCTGAGAATTTCTGCCTCTTCTGCAAGCTGGCCCTTTTCTGATTCCCGGTTCTCAATCTCCTGCTGCCTGGAATCCAATACATTCTCCGTGAAGCGACGCAAATGGGTCTCGCTGGCCAGTTTATCCTTAAGTGCGGGAGTCTGTAGGGATCCTTGTTTCGTTGCCTCCGGATCCATGATGACGGGTTGCTGTACTCAAAGTTCTTGTGTATGACAGCCCAAAAATGAAGATGAGTCTGTCAATGTCGCACGTGTAAATCATTAAGCGACAGATGTTGGCCAGTAATCCGCTAGATTGGTTCTGTCCTTCTGGTAAGTCGAATCAAAGGCAACACATCAGGGCTATCTTACAGCGCACCACCAATGGGCGTCAAGACTCCTTGGAAAAGAACTCGATACTCGCAGCCTCACATTGCGGTTGGACCTAAACATGGTTTCATTTAGGCGCCAGGTGATGGGTACCTAATGCATTCGAAAGCCTCCAGCTGTACGACATCAAAAGTCGGTCTCGTCTTAGGCCGCTTAGGCGGCCACTGCATGCTCCACTGCCTGGATTTACCAGGGTAACTGTCATTCGTAGCTGCGCCGAGTTTTTGCTCAGGGCCAAGTCTGCAGTGCCCAAACACCTCCACCCACTCGATCGAAAGCCCTGATGAGGCCGAAGTTGGTGGTAAAAGTGGTGGTCATTGCTCCATAGCTGGTCGGTGAGGATGAGCGAGGCCCAAAGAACCCCAGGCCCACACAACAAATGAGGCCTGAAGAGTCAGATTGAATGGCTGGCCACGTCCAGAATTACAGACAGATCCTCGGGTGCTGGCGAAGAATGCTCCGTCGGCCTACTGGTTTCTATTGTAACCAATTGGGGGTCGTCATGAGTGAATTCTGGGGCAAGTCCCAGGCTCACGAATGAGCTTTTGGGTAGAGAAGTTCCATATCCCGTACATCACTAGATCATGCCTGATTGTTCCACCACAAATAGTTGACAATGAAACAATCATAGGAAGCCTTTAGGAAGTAGTTCGGTCATGAGCAATCGCAGAATCGTTGTATCCATAGATTTTGGAACGACATACTCAGGTGTCGCTTGGGCTGACACGACTCGGGTAGGTGTTTTCCTGACCTCTCTCGGGGTGAGTTTGCTAACCCTTGCAGCCTGATGTTCAACATGTCTTGACAGAATGGCCCTCGGCCGGCTCTTCGAAGAGCAGTCCCAAAGTACCAACTGAGCTCCGAAGAGTGGCGAATGGGTGGCAGTGGGGATTTCAGATTCCCGAGTCTGCGAAGAGGATCAGGTATTTCAAGCTGTCAGTCTTGCTGTGCCTTCAGTCCATTTGCCATGTTTGACCAGACCCTTTTAGAAAGCTAGATGATCCAGCCCAGATCACCAAGGAGGGGGAGTCGGCAAAAGACCTGACCAAGGTCTATCTATCATGCCTCCATGAGCATTTTGTCAGTCTACTTGAAAAGAAACTATCGCCGAGTGTGGTAAAATCGACACCCATGGACTTTGTCGTCACGGTTCCCGCTATTTGGTCGCCAAAAGCGAAGCAATCGACGGAGCAGGCCGCAGCCATGGCAGGATTTTGTGGTAATCAGAGGATCCAGCTCATATCAGAACCGGTGGGTTGGATTTTGAGTCGCAGAGGGAAGTGTGTTGCTAACAAATGACAAGGAAGCAGCCGCTCTGTACACCCTCAAGACCCTTAGCCCCTCTACATTACAAGTAGGTCGAAAATTTGTTGTTTGCGATGCGGGGGGCGGCACCGTTGACTTGATCTCTTATCAAGTAACCAAAATAGGCAGAGTGGAAGTAAAAGAAGTCACAGAGGGTACAGGCGGGAAGTGCGGCTCGTCCATGCTGAATATGCGCTTCCGTCGGCATCTGAAACAAACTCATGGAGACAAGTACTGGACTGATGAGAGACTCGTAATAGCTTTGAGTGAGTTTGAGTCGGTAAGTTTCCCAAGTTTTCTTTTCTTCAGGTCAGTTCGCTCAGAGGGATACAGTTCAAGAAGACCTTTTCTCCCAAGGGCGAGCCTTTGACTCTCAAAGTCGATCCCAGTCTTGGCCTACGACGGAACCGATACACTATGACACAAGACGATATGAAAACCAAAATCTTTGAGCCCATCATGAAGGATGTTGTGTGCCTTATCAAGGAACAGATCAAGATGGCGGGAGATGGTGTCGCCGCGGTGATTATGGTTGGGGGTTTCGGGCAAAGTCGATATTTGAAGTCACGCGTACGTGATGCAATATCTAGCCGAACAGATGTTCTTCAACCAGAAAGCGGCTGGACGGCGGTGGTAAAAGGTGCCGCGATGCATGGGCTCAGTCGATATCAACCTGCAGGCACCCGGGTGGAGGTTGCATCTCGAATTGCAAGACGATCGTACGGTACATGCTTGATGACGAAATACGATATGATGAAACACAACCCTAGAGAAGCGTTCGTATGCATTCTTTCTGGTAAATCTGGTTGCTGACGGCTATAGGTTCTGGTCGGAAAAGGAGCAAGAAACAGTCGTCTCAGAAATGTGTTGGTTTATTCAGAAGGTATCTTGACTCCTCTCCAAACTTCGTTCATTGCCACTAACTTTGGAAGGGTGAGTCGTACCCAGAAGGCAAACCGTCAAGGATAGAATACCAATGCGATCTCCCGGTAATGCTTGGCCATGTGCCACAAACGGAGATCGATATTTACAGCAACAATAATGACGGGAAAGCTCCCGTCCATCTCGACGAAACAACGCAGCACATCGGAACGCTCTCGCTTGACCTAAGAAAGATCCCAGAAGCAGTCAAAAGAACTGCGAAGATCAGGCGCATGGGCTGGCATCGGTACTATTGTCTGAAAGGGGCCATCGAAGCCGTGTACGGGTCAGCGGAGATCACGTACACAGTCAAACTTGGAGGTAAGAAATTCCGTAGTGTTTCTGATGTACCAAATGCTAAGCCGCGCTCGTCTAGGAATAACACATGATATGATCAGTGTTCGCTATGAACGTTGAGCAAGCAAGAAAGACAAGTTACGAAACCCGACAAGAGTAAAAAGGGGAGATGAGTGTGTGAGATCATATATAGATACCACTATATAGCCTCTGCCATTGTATGTCAACCATCGTAATGAAATGTCGCTTGATAAAGGTATGGATCTGATACTGTAACACCAGAGAGCTAACCCCTAAATGGTTCGGATTGGTCACGTGATTTCGTGTTTGCCCCACTGTGACCAGTCCCGTCGCGTCGTCCACGTCGAAGGTGCCTACCAAGGACCTAACCTGCTACTTGACTACTACCTTAGGACGCCAATCTTGATCATTCATCTTTCAAGCAACACGATACAGCCGCACCCAACGATGCTGCATGCATCATGGCGGCCAATCTGCACTTAAGGGCGGGTGTACCGGATCATGGACAACCGGCCGGTAAAGTCGTTGCTGGCCCTCCTCCATCAACCTTAGCTGCGCAGCTTGTGGAGAATATTTCAGCATCCACGAAATCCTCCAAATCAGATGAGAACAGTGAACTCAAAGGCTTCTTTGCCATTATTCAACGTGTTAAAGATGATCCGACTCTTCTCAAGACACCAGAGGACCGAGTTGAGCATAATCATATGCTTATTTACGTTTACTCAAGAGCTGTTCTTGAAGGAATTCGATTAGATGACCCGTTTCTTGACCGAACACAAGTACGGACAGAGGGCCTCAAGGCCATCAGTTTTCTCAGGTTCTCTATCAAAGAAACGCCTGCAGTTCTAAAACATAGAGTGGGTGAGCAAGAGTATATGTTCCGTGGGCGGGAGCCATTATGGGTTTGGCTGCTTCCTCAGCTGCTCAGACTTTTTGGTCATTCCCAGTGTCTTGAACTCACGGAAGCAATAGAAGGCTTCCTGCAGTATACAATGCTAATAATAGCACAAAACTGGACCCTGTGGGATATGGCGCCATCATTCTTGTTCTATCTGCGTACCATCACATCTCGTGAGTAGTTAGCTCGGCTTGGACAATACAGCGACTCACAATCAATTGATAGATATCCTTCAACAGCTTCAAGACCCTCTCCTAGTTCCATCAGTGGAAGGAAGTTTCAAGACACTTTCTCTACCTCCTCAAATTGCTCTCAGCCAATTCGTTGAGAAGGGTTCGCCCTTCACAAGCCAACTTACATATTCTGTTGACCGAATGTCACAAGCGCTGCACCAACTGATCAGCTTTTGCAAAGTGGTGGCATATCCTCTGACAGCTTCAGATGATGCCTTTGATAATGTTACCTCCTTCTCAGAGAGTGTGGTATGGTTGATTGATGTCCTAGGGGACATGCGGGTTATCCAGACCCGGTACGGTAGCAACTTTCCTGCCTCTTCACTTTATGTTCTCCAACTGGCTCAGGAAATTGAGCGAGCACTACTGAGAAGAAAAGGCATCAGCGCTTCTGTTCATAAGAAGGCCATCACTCTCATGGTATTGCTTTGTGGTGAGATCGCGACAAGCCTCAATCCCATGTCAATGCAAGACATTGATGAGGAAACGCGGCATACATACTGCATGGCTCTAGCTATAATAACAGCAGCTTCTACTGAAAACACGTCGATTTGTCGGTTAGCGGTTTCCGGCATCGTAGATGAGTCTTCAATGTTTTATACTTCCCTGCCTGAAGGAACAGATCTGTGGGTGGGTCACATCCTCCATATTTCCTCCATCAGCAACTAATTATCAACAAGAGAGTGATACAGACTTTGAGACAGATTAATTTCAATCCCAGGCCAAAGCTGCTCTCCTCAAACTTACATCCTCTGAGTTTTGAGGATTCTGCAGTGCAAGAGATCATCGAGACCTTGGCGCTGAACTACGAGCCTCCCGACACAGGTTCACAAGACCGTCCCAAACGCCGAAAAATAGCACAGACAGACTCTAGCCCTATGGCAGTCCTCATGAGACGATTGGGTGACGTTATAGGGGTTGTGGATGTGGACGATGATTTTCTTGATCTTGAAAATCAGATATTGTTAGTCGTTTCACTGATTTGGTCTTCAAATGCTTACCGAAGTAGGGGAGCCTTTCCAAAAGCTGACATATCACGTCAGTGTCTCATGCTTGATTTGCTATCGCGGATATCTTGCGCGGTGGATGGTGGCAACGAGACAATGAATGATGCAAAAGCAGCAGTGACAGAAGCAGCCTGCTCCATTTGTGAACATAATGCACCCCCAGTCCGATCAAACCTTCATGGAGCAATCGTGTATAAATCCCGAATCGAGGCACTCTTCACCAAACTGATCCGACTCCCCGCTCTTGCTGAGTCTCGGCGTCCGAGGGTTGCTGCCATGTTGGCTATAAGGAGAGTGATTCTCCACTGCGAGGATACTGAATTACTTAACCTGGAAACATCTGGGATAGGCCAGTGGTGTCTTCAGTCCTTAAACAGCTCTGTGAGGGAGCTGCGGGTAGCTGCCGGGCGTGTCTTGGCCACCTTCTCTTTGGCTAGGCCAGAGCCCATTCTTTCCAGCATGGTTCTTCCGGCTCGACCAGCAGAAGCCATTGGTGTTGGGAACCCACGAATGAATCAGGCTCAGGCGACCCCCACAGATGGCAACTTCCGGCCAAATGTATCAAATGGATCCTCTCCCATGAAAACGCAAGATTTGATCTCGCGCAATAGAAAAAACTCGATTGCATTCCTGAAATCAATCTCAGATAAGAACCAGCCTAATTTGACTGAAACGTTTATCATGGCATGGGGCCAATTAGGAACAGTGGTCTGGGAACACGAACTCAACTTGGTTCTCATCAAGCTTTTGGAGTACTTGGGGAGCAATAACAATATCGTGTCAGCTTGCGCCTTCAATGAGCTATTGAACCTAGCTGATGCTCGCCGAGTAACCCCACGCAGGCTTTTCGAGCCTTTCTGGCCAAATCTAGCATACATGACCACCAAAGACATGGTCCAACGCCCTCAAATGAGCCGGACAATTGCTGAATTGCTACAAGTGTCTGTCAACGAGTTACTCCTCCTGATTCAAACTCACGCACTGCCGTGGCTTGTGCTTGACAAGCAAAAAGACGTTATCCAAAAGATTGCAGAGGCACGGCAGGAGTCCGAGGTTTGGCTACCATTAATCGACCCTGCGAACCTAGCCGCAACTCTGGCCTTGCTCTTGGTTCAAGATACAGACGATATCGCTAGTTTCGCGAAATCTCGCCTCGAGGAATTATCGACACATTTTCAAACCGAGCCTCTCGTCAACCTGCTTCAGGTGGAACCAGTGCTCACTGTCATAGAGTTACTTAAAGCTGCCGGCGACGCAGATGAAACCAAAAAGGCACCAGTAAGTCGAACATCAATGCACCTTTGGCGTAAGCTTATGCACTTTCAGGTCCGCAAAGCTTTAGACACCATGGCGAAAATGATGATCCCAGCAAACAAAGAAACCCGAGCTAAAAAGTCGGATCACACTGCCCGGTTTATTCATTCACAACTTCTTGGCCTCATGGCATGTCTCTTCGATGTTATCAATGACCAGAGCCTTCCTGACCCAGAGCGTCGGCGCTACATTCGGGCTATGGAGGAAATGATCAGGGTGTCGAGGGGCTATGCAAGCACCGCCAGACCGCAAGTACGTGTCATAGGTGCCCGGCATTGAATCAAAATACTGACTGCATTCTTAGATGTCTGCTTGTTTGCTCTCGACACTGGCACAAGATGCACTGAGAGAAGCAAGTTTCTCATGTTGGGCATCGATGCTCACACACCTTGAGGAGACAGATGTCGAGGCATTATTAGAAACAACATTTTTCGTCGTCACCCGTTACTGGCCCTTCATGAACGAGTCAACAGCTCTTCTAGCGCAGCAAATGCTCAAGTCTCTCGTCGATGAATTTGACCACCTTGTTGCGAAGTACATCGTCAAGCTCCCTTCGCTGAGGTACATTCCAGAGTTGAGGGACATCGAGACAAAGATGGATCAGCATAGACCAGCAACACTCGCGGTTGAAGAGGTTTTGGAAGCTTTCGCTGAGAGAATTTGCCACGAAAACTCCGGTGTTGCCCTTCAAGCATTGACAGAGCTGATACCATACCTTCAGGAAAACCAAGCGGCACTTCATACATCTGAGATTAGTCTACAGTCAGATATTGGCGTTGTCGCACTTATGCGGTCGCTTCTGGATTGTGCAAGTAAATACAGCGGCTTCCCAGGAGACATAGCGCGCCTATGTACAGAAGCAATGGGCTTGATAGGCTGCCTGGACCCCAGTAAGATCGAGACTGTTAGAGAACAACGATCAATAGTCATATTGAACAATTTTGCGACGAATGAAGAAACAACGGACTTCGTTCTGTTTCTTCTGGAAGAGGCCCTGGTGCCAGCATTCTTATCCACGACTGATGTTAAGTTCCAGGGATTCTTGTCTTTTGCTATGCAGGAACTCATGGGCAGGTGCGACATCAAAGCTGCTTGTGCCATGGAAAACTCAGGGATGAAAGGTGGAAACGATATCTATCGAAAATGGGTTGCAATGCCGGAAACTGTTCGGGAAGTGGTGGCACCCTTTCTGGCCTCCCGGTATGTCGTTGCTCCACTGCCACACACCGAGATCGAGTATCCGCTCTTTCGTCCTGGCAGACCCTATCCGAGTTGGCTCAGGGTTTACGTTCTGGACCTTCTACGTAAGGGGCAGACGCCATTTGCTGATTTGATATTCGAGCCTCTGGCGCGTGTCATTCGCGTTAAAGATCTCTCTATTGCCGAATTCATCCTTCCCTATATAGTCCTGCATACTCTTTTAGGGTCTCGGACTACACAGCAAGAAAGGGACGATATTCTTGGAGAACTTCTTGCTATCTTGCAATATCAGCCTGCTGAGACGGCATCGTATCAGGAGAAGGAGGATATGCGGCGATACTGTCATGTAGGCTTCAGAATCCCTTACCCTTGTGACAAGAACTAACTGTTTATTAGCTTGTATTTCGCGTTGTAGACTACGCAATGAGATGGATGCAAACTAGGCGAGCAGCTGGTCGCCTCACTGAAACTGACAGGGAGAGGCTAGCTCAAGTGCAGGAAGCTCTCGATCTGATCCCAGCCGAACTCATAGCACAAAGGGCTGTCGATTGCAATGAATACGCACGTGCTCTTTTTCATTTAGAGCAACATGCCCATAAAATGGAACAGAGGAAGAAAGAACCAGGGGAGCGTACCCGTCTCTTACAAAAACTTCAAGATATCTATGCCAATGTCGATGAGCCTGATGGCCTTGATGGAATTTCAGCTCATTTGCAAGTTCTTGACATCAACCAACAGATTCTGAGTCATCGCAAAGCAGGCAGGTGGACTGCTGTTCAGAACTGGTACGAGATGCAACTCGCTGAGAACCCTGACAACACGGATATCCAGATCGACTTGCTTCATTGCCTGAAGCAGGCTGGTCAGCACGGTAAGTTACTTCAGTCTTTTGTCCCGACACAAGCTAATTTCTTGACAGAAGGATTGTTGAATCACATCGAGGGTATGCACACAGATGCATCAACGGACAACAAGATCATGCCTTATGCAGTAGAGGCGGCATGGGTTACAGGAAGGTGGGAGAGCCTTACCAAATTCGCTCAACGGTTTCGCGGCGACCCTATTGAAGACTTCAACATCTCGATTGCGACCCTTTTCGAAAAGCTCAGGGCCAAAGACAAGCCTAAAGAGCTCATTAAGATAATGAAGGATATAAGAGTCAAAATTTCATCATCGATGAACGCCGCATCCACATCATCGCTACAAGCCTGTCATGACCTCCTTCTTAAATCACATGTTCTTACGGACGTGGAAATCATAATAGGAACAAAAGCGGGTGACGAAGTCGCACGCCAAACGACAGCAGCCCTCCTAGAACGGAGACTCGAAATTATAGGTGCTTACGTAAACGACAAGCAATATCTTCTTGGTATTCGCCGTGCCACCATGGAGTTGACTAGGTAAGATCCATTACACAAGAGCTATCGACAGCCCATATACTCACCAGCACAGACCTACATTCACTGACCTAGACATTTCTGGGCTATGGCTCTCGAGTGCACGCCTTGCCCGGAAGTCGAACTCGCTTCACCAGTCTTTCAACGCTATTCTCCACGCTTCGAAGCTAGGCGATGATGCGGCTACTATTGAGAATGCCAAGCTTCTTTGGAGAGAAGATCAGCACCGAAAGGCAATACAGGTTTTGCAGGGAGCAATCAAGAGCAACAAGTTCATGACACAAACAGGGACAGCAAACAGCACAAGTTCAAGCAAGTTGAGCCCACAACAGAAGCTCTTGACGGCTAGGGCGCAGCTGCTGCTTGCCAAATGGCTTGATAGCGCCGGGCAGACACACGCCGGTGCATTGCGTGAAAAATATCAGCAGCCGCCCAAGACCTTCTCGACTTGGGAAAAGGGGCATTATTATCTTGGCCGTCATTACAAGAAGATTCTCGAAGCTGAAAAGCCGCTCAAAGCCGATGACCAGAGTGATAACTACATCACCGGTGAAGTCGCTAGACTCGTCATCGAGAACTATGTCCGTTCACTTAACTCGGGCACCAAATATCTTTACCAGACTCTCCCACGAATTTTGACTCTCTGGCTTGACCTTGGTGCCCAAGTAGACAAAGCACCAGAAGGCAAAGCATCGCTTTCTCGCGAGCTTCACCGAAGACGCGTTGAGCAACTCAATCTTTTGCATTCTTTCCTTGACAAATACATCCATAGGCTGCCGGCGTATATCTTTTATACAGCTTTGCCACAGATTGTTGCACGCATTGCCCACCCGAACTCGAGCGTTTTTGACCGGCTGACACACATCATTGCCAAGGTCGTGGAAGCTCATCCTCGGCAAGCGCTTTGGAGCCTTATTGGCATCATGACCACAAGACAAGTGTCGGAAAGAAAGGCACGAGGCACCCAGATCCTTCAGACACTCAGGAACATATCGAAGAAAGTTGAGGGCTCTACGACCGATTTCAAGCACCTGCTCAGGATGGGAGAGAAATTAGCCGAACAGCTGCTTCTTGCATGCCAAAACGGAGACTTCCGGGGCAACAAGACTGTTCATGCCAGCCTGGGTAAAGATCTTCGATTCAATCATAAATGTACCCCCTGTCCGTTGGTCGTGCCTGTCGAGAGCTCTTTGACGGCAACGTTACCGGCTGTATCAGAGTATGTTAAAAAACACAAGGCGTTTTCCAGAGATGTTGTTACGATTGACTCCTTTCTGGACGATGTGCTCGTGCTGAGCTCGCTGGCTAAGCCAAGACGACTTACGACACGAGGGAGTGATGGCAAAAACTACATGCTTCTGATCAAACCCAAGGATGACTTGCGAACTGACCAGCGTCTTATGGAATTCAATGGATTGATCAATCGGTCATTGAAACGAGATGCGGAATCCAGCCGGAGACAGCTTTACATTCGAACATATGCTGTAACGCCACTCAATGAAGAGTGCGGAATCATCGAATGGGTTCCAGGTATCAAAACGATGCGAGACATTCTCATCAACCTTTATGCTTCCCGAAAGATTTACCCCGACTACACGGTTCTTAAGCAACTCATGGATGAAGCATGTTTATCAGACGGCAAAACCAGGATATTTACTGATGAGGTCTTGGGGAGATTTCCTCCGGTACTTCAGCTGTGGTTCACGCAACAGTTCCCTAGTCCGTCAACGTGGTTTGCTGCGCGTTTAAAATATACACGATCGTGTGCTGTCATGTCTATGGTAGGCACCATCCTGGGGCTTGGCGATAGACATGGTGAGAACGTGAATTTGGAGGAGGGTAATGGCGGAGTATTCCATGTCGATTTCAATTGTCTCTTTGACAAGGGCCTGACATTTGCTAAACCTGAAAGAGTGCCGTTCCGCCTTACCCACAACATGGTGGCTGCGATGGGTATATATGGTTATGAAGGACCATTTCGCAAGTCTTGCGAACTGACTCTGAGCATTCTTCGTCAGCAAGAGGAGACTCTAATGACAATTCTCGAGGCGTTCATCTACGATCCAACACTGGATCTACAAAAGGAGAAACGGGCACATCGACGAGGGGATGTGGGCGTCAAGCTGCAGCCTCAAAGCGTTGTAGACAGTATCAAGCGCAAAGTCAGGGGTTTGCTTCCAACTGAAAGCATTCCTTTGGGCGTTGAAGGTCAGGTGGAGGAATTGATCAAACAAGCGGTTGATCCAAGAAATTTGGCTGCAATGTATATAGGCTGGTGTCCGTTCCTGTAACCCAGAACAAAGAGAGAAATACGTCAGGAGGGCAGGTTACGGGTGAAAAGAGCAAGAAAAGCTTAGGATCGGGTAGTTCGCGCTTACAACAATTGGCAGTCATTCACCAGATGAAAAAGAAGAAGAAAAAACTCAGGTCATTCTATTTGCTACCTTATCCCTTTATTTCATTTTCTTTATTTATTTATTTAGCAACGTTGGTAATTACCTTATTGGTTGTAACCTTCCATACCTACCTTAGGTAAGGTACAGAGTACCTAGGTAGGTATCGTTTCAGGCGGAAATCTGGGGAGGAAGGAGCCATGTCACCACTCCTGCATGCTGGGGACGCGTTGGTCGCGCGCAATGCACCGCACCCTACCATAAGGTACCATACCATAGGTACCATACCATCCATATCATGCTACTACCGTACATCCCCAACGCTGAGCTGGCAGCACTTCCCACCTTCATTCACTCATCTCACGTTATCGCACTTTTTCTGCTTTGTTTTTATTCACAGAGCGCCAGAAGTGAAAGGAGCTCGCGTATATAATATCTCGTCCCTTTACGAAAAAGAGATTTCTTCTTCCTGCATCAGTCTTTCCAACAGCCATTTTCTTTTCCCCATTTCCGTGCGAACGCGCAGCGCAACAAGCTACCTAGGTACCTTACCTTAGGTACCTTATCCAAAGCTGAAGCATCCTTTGCATTCTTCATCTTTCTCATTCTACCACTCTATTCGACGCTCAGTTTTTGTACCATACCTTCTACCGCCGCCAAGATGGGCGAATATCGTATCGGTGAGGCCCCAAAATATCTCCGTTCTTCATGATCGCGTTTCGCTGCAGCGCCTTTGTTGTCTGCTCTGTTGCCGCAGTTCGCTCACACTGCATTAGAGTTATCCCCCAATAACCGTGCCACATGCAAGGACACTGAGTGCAAGAAGAACGGTGACAAAGTTACCAAAGGCACCCTGCGGTTTGGTACCTACGTCGTCATCCAGGAGCACGGAGGCTGGACATGGAAACATTGGTAAGTATCTGCAGCTCATCAGCTATACTGATAGGAGATCGCTGATACCAAGGTACCTATCAGGGGGTGTGTCTCTGGCCAACAGCTAGAGAATGTCCGTGAACTGTGCCAGCAAGGTGATGGCTCTTTCGATTGTGACCTCATCGATGGTTACGATGAGCTTGTGTGAGTTTTGGCATCCTGTTTCTGTCCCTGTTGTTCTGACATTGATAGCGACCACCCTGAAATGCAAGAGAAGGTCCGCCGCTGTATCAACCAGGGCTTCATTGACCCTGAGGATTTCAAAGGGGTATGTATAGAGATCGATATCACAGGTTACAGGGATTGACATCATTCAGGACCCAGAGAAGAACAAGCTTGGTGAGAAGGGTATTCACTTGACTGCAGCACAGAAGAAGAAGAAGGAGGCCGCTGAAGCTGTGAGTCCTAGTCCTGAGCATGAATATAAACTGTTAATGATTCTAACCCCCTTAAGGCCGCCACCGACGATGGAGAGAAGCCCAAGGCCAAAGGCAAGCGTGGACGCAAGAAGGCCGCTGATGATGAAGAGGATGAGGACGAGCCGCGGCCCAAAAAGGCTCGAACATCCAAGGCTGCCAAGGCGGATAAGGAGGAGAAGCCCGCTGCTAAGCCGGCCCGTGGCCGCAAAGCCGCAAAGATCAAGGATGAGAATGAGAACGAGACTGCTGCATCTGCTCCTGCTCCTGCTCAGGGAGGGCGCAGAACTTCAGCTCAGAAGCCAAAGGAGGAATCCGATGCTGAGGAGAAACCTGTTACTGTCAGAAAGGGACGAAAGGCTGCCACTAAGAAGGTCAAGAACGAAAGCGATGATGAAGTTCCCGCTCCTGCTCCTGCTCAGAGAGGGCGCAGAACTTCAGCTCAGAAGCCAAAGGAGGAATCCGATGCTGAGGAGAAACCTGTTCCTGTCAGAAAGGGACGAAAGGCTGCTACCAAGAAGACGGCTGCCCCTGAGGAGGAAGATGATGTGGTTGAGGAAGAGGAGCAAGAGAAGGCCGCGCCGAGAACCAGAGCTCGCCGCGGACGTTCCAGCAAAGCTTGATTGACGCTTTCGTTTCCGACACGGGGTCCAGCATGAGGACCTAAACTGTGTAGATTGCACAGAAGCTTGTGATGTTTTCATTTGCCGTCATTGTTGAGATATTGGGATCGGGTCACTGAAGGATGGTTTACACTTTGTTGAAAAGTCTTGTGCGATTACTATGACTAGTAGGCATGGATCAGTTCGTGGAAGTGGGTGGTTTAGCTATGCATACACGATAATCAGGGCAAGCGATAATTGAGACGTTCTATCATTGAGGGTCCGTGACGTGGGCGGCTCTGACAAGATATTTCTGTTGAACCAATCATGGACCTTGAACTCAAGAGAACCGGTGGCAGAGGTCAGCAGACATGTATAAGCTACTGGTAATGTATTTAGTAGATTGCAGCTCCGCCAACTTGGCATTCACATTAAACTAAAATAGCAACTGAGGATGGGCCATGATGCTGCCCAGGTGCCAGGCTTCTTTGACTCAAATCCACAATGGAAACTAACAGACGACTATTCGGGCTGTCCAGTGGGTGGATAATCTTATGCAGGTCCCATCAAGGAGCATTTGCTCAGCTGCCGCCAGGATAAGACATGGGCTTGCTCGGCTGGCTGGCGTTTGTTCCCCACAGACGGTGTGTTTGCGGCTGCGGAGAGCGAGGGGCAGAATAGCATCCATTGCATCCATTGCATCCATCGAGATGACGTTACTCGGAATGACGTCGTCGATGCATCACACATCACGATGCTGAATCACTGTCGACTGCGTACAGCGGGGTCCCAACACGATGGAATATAAATAAACTTCTCTGCACTCAACAGATATTGGCCTTCTTCATCCTCAAGCATCAACCACAGCCCAACCTCCAAGACACCTCAAACACTTCAACACCACCAAGACATCACAATGCCTCGCAACGGAGACGGTTCTTCTGACAACGGCCCTTTTGAGGCTGCCGACCACAACATCGCCCACGGTGTTGGCAAACCCGACGTGAGTTTATTGATTCAAATCATATTGTGTCTTTGCCTGACTAACCTTCTCACTCCAGTCTGACCGTGTCGACCGCGCTGACAAGACCGCTGACCTCCCCGAGGGCAAGGATGAGCATGGCCAAGGTCTCCAGGACGCTCCCGCCAGCGGAGGCCAGAGCCAGGGCATCAAGCAGGGCAAGGAGGTTGGGCAGGGCAACTAGAAGCAAAGGTCTTGATATCTGAGAGGGAATGAGAGAACAGAACAGAGGATGAAAGATACCTAATGACTGCATGGGAAAGTGAGTCAACAACGACCACAACGAAGTGAATATAATGAAAAGAACTACAACACATGTTTGCGAGTTCCGTGCTATTGATGCTGTGATTGATGTGGGCGGATACGTGAACTCGCCAAGTCTGTAAGTCACCCCCCCGCGCGATGGTGCCTCTGCATACAAACTGAGTCTGGTCTAGGATGAAAGCTCATGACCAAAGGTCAGTGAGAAATTGGTGTCGATCCGGGTCTTGCAAGGTCTTCACAGGTGTGAATAAATTTGAATTACACATCAACAATTCCAATGGGTCGATCGTCCAAGTTTTTGTTACACGATCCAGAGCCATTCGGGATCATGGCAGTGCTCTCGGCCAATTGAGTTTCGGATGGAGGAACCTTACTCCCAGAAAAGCCTGACCCAAGAATGATCTGCAAGACATCGAGATCTAACTTAGGCGGGTAGGTCATTTTCAACTATAGTCACGCGATATATTCTACAACAATACAGCAGCCTCCAACAACAAAACACCAGTGGATCATCTGGTTCGCTTCATCGGTCTGGTGGTCTAGTGGTATGATTCTCGCTTAGGGAAAACCCTACAGCTTGGCTTGCGAGAGGTCCCGGGTTCAATCCCCGGCCAGACCCTCATCTTTTGGTGTTTTGTTCCTGATGCGTTTCGCTTTTGTGTATTACCATGTTCTTCGTTGTTACTACTGATACGATGGCTGTCCTCTTTTTGATATTACAGTTCTTGAAAACTGGGCATAGTAGTTTGGGCTTTCTGGTTAAGCCTCTGCTTATGCTTTCATACCAGTCAACCTTGGATTATATTATAACTTTATATATCCCTTCAAAGACCGCCAATACTTCAGGAGCAAGTTATATATTCAGGATATTAACTTACCTTGTCTTAAATCTGTCGCGTGATAAATTAGCTCGAAAATGTTGGTGAAGTTGACCGTTCCCTTTACGGATTAGAGTAGCTGCTCATTGTGTGATTCGTTGAGCTTAAATCAGCCTTATTCCACAACCCCAGTACTGGTGAATGATGCCATGTGTTAGACTACGGAAATAAAGGGATATACCAGTTGATTACCAAAGAGAAGTTCTTATGCATTGACTACCATGTAGCCCAAACTCACTCTACCTCTTATCCTCACGACACAAGTAACAGCAGCCCCATCATGGCTATCCCCTCGCCTCTTGATTCATGACCACCTCTCGTTGCTATCAGTCTCCTCAATAGGATCGTCATGTGAAGGTGTGTCTCTTTCTTTTGCTTCCGTCGCCCTTGTTCTTCTCTTTCTTCTTGTCTGTGTGTGCGCTTTGGTTTTTGTCTTCTTTGTTGTTGTTCCTGGAGCATCTCTTCGACATACGGTACGTTGAGGACGAGGCATTGCTGTTGTCAACTAGTTCAGGGATAAGTCGTGTCCAATCTTGAATTCTTCTCTCGGCGTCATTCTTGTACCGCTGCTCCTTGGCTCTATAGTAGACCATATCCTCAACTGACGAGGCCACCTGTTCGCCATAAAAGACATGTGGTTCTCCCATATTAGTGTGATAGGTGTTGGGCTGATAATGAGCGTAGAAAGGGCCTGGCAGTCCTTGACCTACCCCATGGCTCTGCGAGTGTGTGCCGTCGAGCTATGTACACGATCAGTAAGGAATCTCAAGATATCGACTACTTGACTGTCAACTTACGACATTGGTATTATCCTGGGGTTTGTAGAAATATCCAACAGGCTGCGCGTTGACCCTCAGAGCAGGCTGGCAATCACAGTCACAGGTGCAGCATGGAGCGCCTGTATCACAACTCCAATCAGGCAATGATCTCAAGCTTGTAGTCTCCCAGCAGACATCAGGTCTGTTCCAAGTACGACTAGTTCCGAATGCTCGTTCTGGGTGGTTTTCGTAAAACTGGTTTTGTGTTGTGCTAATAAGATAAGGCATTCTGACCCAATCGTCGATGTCTGCAACTCTCTGGGTCATGTTGAGATGGATGATGTCTTCAGTACAGTATAGCATGTAGCGAAAGAGATAGAGCAAGAAAAAGGAAGCCAACTTAATAAAAGCACTTATAGAAAGGATTTAAATTTGACATCATGCTATAAGTACATATCTTCTATACTTCCAACACAATATTAAGAACAAGCACATATGCTGTACAACGATAAACATTCTTCTTGGATCAAAGAGCCTTGCCAAAAAGAAAGAAAAAAAACCCCCCGTTGGCATAAAATCACATTCACATAACAAGCAATACGATAGGCTGCCAGAAATTCGCTGCGCTTGATGTAGCTACCCTTATGTGTTGAATAAAGCTTCCTGATCTCTAAACAAAGAAGCAAAATGCTTATCCGCCGCTGATACTTTCTGTAGAACAATGCCCCATGCCCTCACGTGAAAGAAAAACGACAGCCAACCCAAACATGTACCAAACGCCTAAGATACTGCGCCATAAAATGCTGCTTGTGGAAGGTGATGCAACCACATTTGTTTGTTGCTTGACAAGTCGACCTAACGCAACTTCAAGTCAACTTCCAATAGTTTGAAGCCTTTCAGTGTTTGCTGAATTGGAAATGCCTGACATGGTTTGACTTCCCAATGCGCTCGTTGAAATTTATGATGTACTGGAGATGGGTGCCCCTTCGCGGAGATTCCTCCGTAACTCAGCAAGGTCATCCATGCCCTCAAGACTTCCTTTGCGGCCCCAGTTCTTGGGCTTCCTTTTGAGGAATGCACCAACTGCTCCCAGATAACCCTCATGACGGAGGAAATAAGCTTGCTTCTCCCCCTTACTCCAGAACTTGATGGCATAGCTTAGTGTGTTAATGGTCTGACGATGGCCTCTGATAAAAGAACCACCGAAATAAATATTGGATAGATTGTGAATTTGGGACTGCAGGTAGGCGATCTGTCCAATATTGTTTGAGATGGCGTAAAGGAGAGATCGTGAAACGTCTGCGCTGTTGAAGGATGCGTCTTCCGGCGTAGCAGATCTGCCATCTTCGGCTGCTGATTCGGCCTCTCTCTTCATACGAAAAACTTTACCAAATGACGAAGCGATTGTTGTGCTCTTGAGTCCTATCTTGCCATAGTCTGTTCCATAGATGTCGCCAACTAGCATATCGACGTTGGCGTTGTCGCCGTGAGCGGCTTGTTCAAGCATTTCGTCAAAAGTTCGCGCGCCAGTGAGCAGAGACAAGAGACCCCAGAGAGTACCACCACCGAGCGATGTACCTCCGACTCGCTGGTATGATCTTGGACCAGTAACTTTCAGGAATGAGACACCTGAGCCGATGTTTACAAGCAGATAAGGATATATATTATCCTGCGGCACGACGAAGTGCATGGGATCTGTTTCAGAGTAGGTAAAGACCTCGCGGGGGATTTCGGTTATGAAAAAGTCAAGTCCTAGAAAGACTATCAGTTCAAACGTCCTTGATAGCGAATAGAGCTGCTCACCAATGATGAGACATTCCATCTCATCCTCTTGCGACACATCCACTTCGAGCGCGGCTCGAATTTTGTCATAATACTTGTACGCGCCACCACCAGTCGCCATTACACACAACTCTCCCGGTTGTGAGCCATTGACAAGTTGGTTATCACGCAGATGTCGCATAAACTCCACACAGTCATCAATGCGATCTGTTTCGAAGCTTTGAAAGTTCAGTCGGCCGCCGGGATCCGTAGAATCAACTTCGCGCGAGAAGTAGACGAGCTTTATAAGCGATCCGCCAATCTGCAATGACACTCGCCGCGTCAGCCATCGCTTCCCTTCTTGTGACTCAGAACGGATATACGTACGTCAATCGCAATATGGCTCACAATCGCAGTGTGGTATGGTAACCGGATGTCGCTCGTTTCGGGGTGCGTCGGGCTCATTCGGCCGTTATGAGATGCAGCACCGCCCGCGCTTGCGCCAGAGGTAGAGGCTGGCGTCGCCGTATCGGGGTCGACGATGAAAGCGCCTTTGACATTGATTCTGACACTGCCAGGGCGGATAATGGTGCTGTCTATTTCATCGGTCGACGTCATGGTACGGCGGCGCTTGTGGTCCAAAGGATGCGCCGGAGCTTGGAGTTCTTGCGCAATCGCATCTTCGTGTTCCGAAGCGGGAGTCATTGTGTGATCGTGTCTCTCGTGCCACGCTCGATTGACTTTCGAGAGGATGGAGGGGGTAATTAGATAGTGGAGATGGTTCGAGTTGAAGCGCTGGGGAGCAGATGGCCAATACCGACGAAGAGTTATTGCATAGCCAGGCTGATGATGATATATGGGGACGATAACAGACTTGAACGTATAATCGAATTATGAAATGGGGAGAATAAGGGAGATAGATGGGTAAGGAGGTCGGGGTTACCTCAACATATAATAAACCGCTATGGAGGGGCCCTAATAATCGGATGGGGAGACTTGGATATTACAATGGGGTTGACCCTTTATCGATAGCGGTCGTTCATCATCTTAGTTCTCCAAAAGCCGGTGGGCCGAGGCTCCGGATTGCCTGGGGAAAGCTCCCATGGCTCCCCAGAAAATACGGATACTCGCTCAACAAAGATATATGCCAAATTGGCTCCTTTCCCCGATCTCTCGCCCATTGGACTCTCTTGAGAGGATCGACAATCAAAGGACAAGGCATTGGCCTCTCAGGCGCATTCTTATTCGGAGATTTTCTTTTTCTGCTTACGGTGAGACGTAATGCAAGTCTTCTTACTCCAGCATTATAAAGCATGAGTTTGACAGTCCCGATGGCCCGGCTACGGAGGGGTCATGACTTGATGCCGAGCTAGGCTACCTTAGTAAATTGCCGTCGGCTTTAGTAAACGGGATGGAGCGGCATTCAATAATACAGTCGTCAAGAGCGGCAGTTTTTCATATGTTATCAAGGATGTTGTCAATTATTAGCAATATCGGTACTGTCTTAGACAGAATTGCCCGCAGCAAGGTATAATCGAGAACCTCCTAGACACTCTCCTCCCCTCAAACGCCCACATCCACAAGCCAGGTTAGGGTATCCGCAGCTGAGATCGTAGCAAAGGCCAATACAAGAAAATCTAAAGGAAGCTATTAAAACAGTGCCATGAGGTAGTATGGTCGTTTTTCCATGGCAAGAAATGAAGAAAGCCTTCTGGGCGATCAAAAGAAATGGCCTCCTGGAACAGCAACAAAGATAGCGGTGATGATGCCGCCCAGGAGAACTGAAGCGAGTATTGCTTGGACGAATATGGTGTCTTGAATCTGTCGCAATGCTGGCTCCTGAATCCAGATCTCGCGGTCGAACACTTTGCGTACCACATTGCGCTTTTCGTACTTGACGACCCAGGGTTCATCCTCGTAGCTGTTTTTAGATCCGAACGAGTCGAAGCTCTGCTTCTGCGCATCTTCCATGTTCTCGCTGTCCAGAAACAGTTCCCACGGCCTGACATGACGGTGATGCATTCCATGCAGAACAACACACATGCCCTTGTATGCCGCAACAAGTGTGCTTATGCCAAGAACAAGACCTATCGCTGCCAGTGCCCGGTATCCTCGGCCAGCGTTACTCAGCGTGAGAACGAGTCCAGCAATGATGCCTGCGGCAATGAGCCCAACGCCCAGCGATCGAGCGAAGAACACGCGGGCAGGGTTTCCATTGCAGATAGACCATCGGATGAAGTTGGGATGAGCTTGGTGCCGAAGACTTGAATCAACAGTCTTGAAGACGCTTCGAAAAGCGCTAGGATGAGTTGTCTTGGAGAGCGCTACAATGACCGCCTTCTGTTCAGAAGAGGATAGGTTCAGTTGCCGAGGTGCACCCTCCATTATATATGTTGAGATCACCCTGTTGATCTCTTCTCGAAATGGCTGGATCGTGACTGACAAGGGGTTAGCGATTCAGATGTCATTCCAGGAGCTGTAAAATTGACTTACAAGGCTGTTGCGCTCCCACCATATTAAAGGCGTCAGATGCTTGACTCTGATGATTCATTGCATTGAGTGAGTTCATTGTGCAAGACGCTGTGTAAATCGAGGAATCGTCCCCTTTGCTGCTCTGAGGAGGTGTTGCGAAAGGGTCAACAGCACTCATGTTACGATCCTGGCTGCCAGCCTTCTTCTCAAAGTCGCTACCTTTAAAGATGACCGCTGCCTCAGGCTCTTTTCGCATCTTATCTGATTGTTCCTTTCTAATCTTGATGACAGCTTCGTCCTGCATAGCCCTAGTCCACTCGGGAGCGAGCTTGACATCTGTTGTTGGATTCGCATTAAAACGCTTCTCATAGTCCTGGAACCAGAGATAGAACTGGAGATTTTCGGCAGCATGCTCCACATAGATAAGGTAGGTCATGAAATCACGGAGAGTCATAGGCTGAATGTCCAGTTAGTACGCTGATGAGTGGTAAATCCGAGAAAAGTGCTTTTACTAACAGGACAGGTGCCACCACCGATGATCCTGTCGAAGGACAGCGAGTCTGGTATTCCAAGGGAGGAACGAGAAGAGCTGGAATTATCCGTAGCATCGGATTTTTCCGCGTCGGACAGCGAGTCGCTGCTCGTACTATTGCGGAGTGATTGACGGCTTACATACTTTGGGCGTGTGTAAGAGAGCGAAAGAAGACCCATACTGAAGAAGATAATGTGAAAACTACTATGAGATTCAATGATTGATGAGAAGGGGAGAAGGGACTTGACGACTGCAAATGGCCTATAGATCACACAGCTCAGTAAGAGGTGAGGGGACAGTGTGTGATTTAAATAACTTCATGAGCGAGAATGACATCCTAGCGTAGAAGAAGCGTCTTGGTCGTCATGGATAGCCTGTGGCGGACTAAGAAGCAAACGCCAAAGTGACAAATCGTCCAGGGGGAGACCAGGAAATCGGGGCACCACGATACCCAGATACGTTAGATTTGTAGACAAGCCTTTTCAACGTCTAAATTCGCCTGCCAGTAAGAACAGCCCAGAGCGTCCTGTAAGGGGAAGCATAGCTGGGTGATCCTAGAAAGCCACCGGCAATGAACTTTGCGCCCATAAACTTAATCCTCGTATGGGACGAATAGCCTGCGAGTTCTGTGGTCTTTCCCAGGAACACGGACGGTAAGCACCACAATCGCTGGGAAATCAGGGAAGATCGTAGGCGGCTGAATGGGTTGCACAACGTCTTCGCCTCTTCGTCTTGCTCAGCTCACCCACCTTTCGCACTGACCTTCAACTCATCGATTGACCATCACACCAACATGTTTGGCTGAAACGTGGCTGTCTACCTACATTGTAGGCATGATCGCGAGAGTCGCATAAATAGCTAATTAAAAAGGCTCATCCAGCTGAAGTTCGCTTCTTGGCAGGTAGTCATGTAAGCCCATACTGTAGATCGGATGAACTTCCGAAGCAAGGATGAGCCTTGCACTTGATTTTCGGTTAGTAGATCTTAGTGGGTGCCTGGACTTCATCCATGATCGAGAAGACTTTACTGGCGGCGGAGGATCAGTGCCAAAACGACATGGTCGACAGCCTGAGGTTACACCTAGGTTAAGTGTGGCTTCGCACAAATACTAGGCTTAGGCCTACCCAGATTACTGAGAGAAGAGAGGATTGTTCTCGGCTTGTATCCTTCTCAGGTAAGGTAGTGAGGTAACCATGCCTTTGTCCGCCAGGATGGGCCCAGAGTGAGCCACGGGTATCCCTGCCGCCTCTCTGATCTCAGAAGTGAGGAATGTGTAACTGAAGTCTCTTGCTTGCGGCTGGCGCTAGATTCGTGATCGTCGGGCAACCCGTGAAAACGGCCCATGCCATCGACATCGACATCGACATCGAGGACTGATATTTGCTTTGGTGAAGCACATCAGAGCAGGAGTAGCTTGGACAAGGTCAAGCTTGGGCTAGTCCTGAGCGCTAACCAAAGCCAACAGAACTGGATATGTAGCTTTATAGTGGCCCACTTACGAGAGACTCGCAAAGAAAGTTAACAAGTCAGTTCCAATTGCTGGGCCTAGCTCCAGTGGAAGATCGCTGTGACGGACAGTCTACAGATACCTGCCCTGTGTAGTGTCCGGCCCCCTGCCCCTGGACCTGGACCTTGTCGCCGAGTCTTCGGTAATCGGGGCAAACATCACCCAATCGAGCGTTTCTCCGAGACAGCAGCAATAAATTATTCCATGCGTGCGAGAATAATGTCTTGGAATGTAATGAGAAATGCTTCTTGCTGAAGACTCCGGCCTTTTTGCTCAATCAAAACTCAAGTCCATTAATTATTTTTCTGAATCACAGCTCGCTTGAAGACGTCAAACTTGCAACAAGCTCATCTTCGTAATTGACAACTGCGAATTCATCCCTTGCTGTAATAATGATGCACAGAAAACAGGGCATTGATAATGGAGGGTGCTTTGGGCCAACTGTGGCTGGCTCAGATTGAGGTGCGTGCATGGATTTATTGATACCGTGACACTTGCTAACCCTTGTCCTACGTATGGGAAGTGATAAGTCCATGTAGTTGCTTTTCTCACTCATGACCCTATTCCTGAAGGAGAATCATATGCTGTACAGACTGCATAGTTAGTCTCACATTACCCAGGTGGCATTTGCCCCTACCTTACCAACCCTGCCTGGTGCCATATTCACACGGGAAAGAAGCTGTTTGGAGCTCCAGCTGAGCCATTTGACGCGTGTTGTTTGAATCACACATTATGCATGATCCTCCCCAAGCTGACATTATTGGGAAACACTTGAATAAATACTGACAATGAAGTCTCAAGTGACTGCGATTCAAAGGTTGTTGGCTCCCATTACTTGTGGGGTACGTCAACAAGTCAGGATGCTTTCATCAGCATCCATATTCCAGCGACTAACATTGATCAATGCAAGAAATTCAACAACTATGTAGGGATCGTGGAAGTGATTCCTGAGCTATCCATAATATGCATCATGAGCCTTTGTCATCTCTTCAGAGAGCCCTCCTTGTTGGGCATGTTCTCCCCTCAAGTGTTGTCGGCCCTCCCAAAACCTCTCCCTATCCCCCAGTATTTCATTTGCCCATGCCTTTCCAGCTTCGGTTCGTAGCTTCCGGGCAACTCCCATGAACTCGCCCAGGTCTTTTTCATTCTTACTCTCCCTTTCATACTCAACTGCTTGTAGAAGGAGCTCGATTTTGTCAATGTCCTGGGCAAACTGAGCCTCCGGAGTTTCGCCGGCTTCGAATTCATGCCAGAGCTTTTCAATCTCGGCAGTGTATGGTCCAGACCATCGATTGGCAATGTACGCGATGGTTGAGGCCTCTCTTCTACCCTTTTCAGTCCTAGAGACGCCGCTGAAAGGGGTAATATCTCCCACGACAGATTCCGCAATGTCGTGAACAAGGCACATCTTCATGCACTTGGCTTGGTCAAGTTCTTGTGGTGCAAACATTGCTACCATGCCCATTCGATAAGAATGATCTGCAACCGACTCGGGACTGGTACTTGTGAGCCCATCCGTAAAAGATACTCAGAAATAGCGTACAACCTACTTGATTCCGTGTCTCTTCCAACCTTCACGCTTTGTTGTCTTGAGAAGGCCAAGAAGATGGAAAAAGGAGATCGGTGAATCTGATATATGAACTAGGTCATTTTGACTCAAGGCTTTCTCAACCGTCCATGATTCGCCATTCTCTGAACATTGGTCGTCAGTACTACTTCATAGGGTATTTGGAAAGGACATATACACCTGGGCTGGCGATTGGCTTCTCTGAGCTTTCTCTAGACATTTGTTTGGTGTTTGATGGTACTGAGGGCTTGTTTCGAGCTGGAAGAAATCAAATATCCATATTGTTGGTTCCTGCAAGTCGTGCTCCCCCGCTCCGGGACGCTTCGGCCCGTGTGCCAATCAATGTTTCAAGCCGGGTAAGCATCTTATCATGATGTTGGCCGACAATTGGCAGTAAACAGTGCATACTTCTCATTCCATGGGCATGAGCGGCAAGGGAAAGTGATCTGATGATGGCAGATTTCCATGACTGATGTAACTCTATGCAGACAACGTTATCTCGTCACTGTTCCACATATTGATCTGTATCCTATGCTGGTGAACGCATTATCCCTAGAGCCTATGTGCAACCCGGAGATATTTTACGTAGCCAAAGGAAGAATAAAACAAATTAGACTGAGGTTGGTGCCTTCCTAAGTTGTCCATTTGACTCAGAGGATCAAAGGTAATAAGAACAAATGCTTAGGCCTGGGGTAGTAGGCAACACCGACACCTGAGGTAGGTAGGGTTACAAGCCCGTTTACAGCCGTTATGGCAGCCATTCGGGGATATATTGAGTATTAAACTTCACAATTATCCTGACTTAAAGGTTTGTTGACAACGGAGTCAGGAATATTGTGTCTTGGCATATCTCAGGTTGTTCTTCATCGACTGTCTTGGTTCTGTACTGGAAACGACCCAGCGGCTACTATCAACCCAATGAACTTTTACATCAGTCAAAGCAACAGTACTCATGAGATACTGGCTTGAAATAATAGTTTGGCTATGTGTGACTCTGCGCCTCCCTGATGGAATATGTGGCTTGGGATGCTTGATGTATTTGTGTAAATTTTACATAGTGGTTAATGGAAAATCGTAGAAAACTCTATACACAGCTCACATCAACAGAGACTGCGGATTTCTCTATCAGAGAATCAACTGATGCCGTGGCTACGAGTTTGACGGTCTCGCACATAGCTATACTTTCGTGACACAGGTATGATCCCTGTATACGAATCTCAGCCACACCGGGATTCTCATGGTTTGGCAGTTGGGTGACTTTATTGGTGAAACAAAAGCAACTGTTGCGCAATACAATGGGAAGTACACGCTTGACTTAGCATTGTCATCAGTAATCATAATATCGTTCAAACCCATCACTGCATTGTGGCCATTTGGAATCATGATATGCAACATCTGAACTTTCTGTAAATCATCGTCTTCCCGATCTTGGTGATCTTATCAGATTATAAATTAGGTGACAGATGTTGCACCGACTGGCATCTCGCTTGCCGAAGCTGGCGCCGAGCCTCATTTGGACATCATCGTGAAAGTGGACAACTGAAGGGTGCGTCATGGTTGGAGGACTGAACATGTATTGGGGACCTCATCTTATTAATAGAGCGCCGACTTTTTTTTGACATGATTCCAAATGGATCCTGGAAAAACCTGGTCTCTATCATCAAGGTGCTGCGTATCTCAATACCATTGCGGCTTGAGTGGCCGATAGCGGTTCCACCATGGCCGCGTCGACCGCGCCGACCGCTTTCCGAAGATCCCCACAGGTCTTCACTGACCTCATCAGGACCTCTTTACGCCAATGATGAGAAGCGGCGGGGTATCTAGCGAGTCGTAGACTGCCTAAGGGAAAGAGCGGCACTGTCTACATGCGGAAAGGCAGGGACGATATAAACTTCTGCAGATGCCCTCAAAGTTGCGATTTAGTCTTTCTTCCTCACACTTCGATACACATCTTCTTCTGCCCTCGCTCAACTTACAATCCCATACACAAAAGTATACCTACTAGGTACTTTAGATAAAGTCAACATGTCTGAGCTCAAGGCCGGTGATAACTTCCCAGAGGGTGTCTGGTTCAGCTATATCCCTCCCTCGCCTGAAACCTCTGAGTTCACTACTTGTGGTACACCTGTCCCTTTCAACGCCAGCCAAGGTACGTGATTTCATATCCAAGTCTCATATAGATTACGGGCATATTGACATCGCTCAATACAGAATTCAAGAACAAGAAGGTTGTTCTTGTCTCTATCCCAGGTGCTTTCACACCTACTTGCTCCGGCTCTCACATTCCTTCCTACTTGGAACACGTCGACAAGATCAAGGCTAAGGGCGTTGATCAGGTCATTGTCATCGCTGTCAATGACCCCTTTGTCATGAGTGGCTGGGCCAAGGCCAACGGCATCACCGACGACAAGATCGTGAGTTTCTCTTTTTTTCAACGAGCCAGCATCACAGGATTAACTTGACCAGCTCTTCATGTCCGACAAGGATGCCAAGTTCTCCCAAACTATCGGCTGGAATATCGGTGAACGAACTGGACGCTTTGCAATTATTGTCGACCAAGGCAAGGTCGTGTACGCTGCAAGGGACGAGGAGCCTGGTAGCATCGAGAAGTCTGGTGCCCTAGGTGTCCTGGCCCAGCTGTAATTGAAGTTGCATCGCAATACACACAAGGAATAGAATATAGACATGAAGCATGAGGGGTGAAGATAGATCGGCACGTGTTCAATTCGAAGCATATGAAAATCATCTCGATCTGAAACGTCATTTTTTGTGAAGCCTGCTCTCGCATCATAAGGCATTTTGTCGTTAAATCCACCAAAACATGTCGCCAGCAATCGGATCGAGGCCGTGACTTGTTTACCTAGGACCATGCTATTGTACAGCCCGTGTTAACCACTGCATAAAAAGATGCAGCTTTGTTTGACCATTTTGCATTGCTCAGCTATCAATGCACCCTATTGGCAATCCATGCACCCGAGATTGTAGAAGAACCGGCCGGATAAAGACACAAAAACCACGGACTCCACTCTTCCATTTTCTTCCTCCCTCAAAGTCCATTCCCAGCTTAACGGCTCTTGGCCTGAACCTTAGGGGCAGAGCCCTTGGCACCCTGCTTGCTGACTTGTCGGACAGCCTGGCCCTTGGAGGCCTGGGCAGCGAGCTTAGCCTTCTCAGACTTCTTGGCAGCAGCATCGGCCTGCTTCTTCTCCTTGCTCTCCTTGATAGCCTGGGCTCGGGCAGCGGAACGGGCCTCGGGTCGGATGTTGCGCTTCTCCTTGATGACATCGAGAGAAGCACCAACGATGCCTCGCTGGGACTTGACGGTGCGGCGGGTTCGCTTCTTGGCAACCTCCTATAGAATATGTCAGCTCTGTTGAATGGTGACAATCAGCAGCTCACCAGCAGCAGTGATAGCCGCAGTGAGTGCTGCTCAATTTGGTAGATTCGTACCTCAGAGATACCCTTGCGGTGCTGTCGGCGGTAAAGGACAGTCCATGCGATACGGCGGGGGTTCTTCCTTTGCAGGAAGAGAGACTCCGACTTGCCGTTCTGGAATCGGAAGATCTTGCTGTCGCCACGGACGTAGAGCTTACCCTATGAAGCGATACCCGTTAGCCTTTTGATGTCCTGGTTCAAATAACATCGAGTGCTCGTCCTGCGATCCGTCATCGGCGTCATCACCCTCCAGCGACTGGGGAGTTTCGCATTTCGATAATCGACCGGATCGCATCAAGGGGACGGATGGGGATAATGGCTGAAGGAGCGTACCTTGCCAGGGTAGATTCTCGCGCCGGAGAAGGTGTCCTCGTAGGTTCGCATCTTGTCGCTGGTTGTGCGTTGAAGGCGACAAGGTGTTGTGTGGTTGACCGTGGATTGGCGATGGCAAATGGAAGGTTGAGGGTCGTAACTGCAATTTCGAATTGTGGTAGAATTAGGGCAAGGAAGTCGCTGTTTATTGGTCCTTCCCTACCAGGCCCAGCTTTTGGAGCCATCACGTGCAGGAGCGCACCTACCCTCCGCTTCTACCGATGATTCTCCGGAAAGCACCCAAGCTTATCATGGAACCTCATCATACTGATATCAACACCACAAAAGTTCCTAAGTTTTCAGTCTTGGCCTGTGGATTTTGTATCGGCCTTTTGATAGACTGGATATGGCTAGATGATGTCTCAGGCGGATCTGGTGGCACAAGCAGTACTGCAACAATTCTACAAATTACCGTCGAAGCGAAAACCTGCTGTTCGTGACAATGGCGTTCATGAATGGGTTCCGCTGAGTGGCATCGTTGCTGAGAAAGATGGCATTCTAACATGTCTAGCCCTTGCGTAAGCGCATTCGATTCCTGTTTCTTTCTCTGCATATCCTAAAGTTTCTTATCGTAGAACTGGTATGAAATGCCTACCAGCGTCAAAAATACCACAGTCCAATGGCGTGGGCATCCATGACTGGCATGCGGAGGTTCTAGCTATACGAACTTTCAACCGTTTCTTGCTTGATGAATGCGAGAATATCCTTGATAAAGATGACGAGTCGAGTATCCTCCAGAGGAAGACGAGCGCTTCAAATCTGAATGACACCCCTTTCCAATCGTTCGAGATCAAAGACGGCGTCAAGCTGCACATGTACTGTTCAGAAGCACCGTGTAAGTAATTTCGAACAAAAACACTACTTTTACTGAACAATCAGGCGGTGATGCTAGTATGGAACTCACAATGGCTTCTCAAGAAGATGATTCAGCATGGGCAACCCCAACTCCTCTAACTGCAAAGCCTGGAGGGAATGCACAAACCTCTTTACTAGGAAGGGCTTGCTTCTCTAGAACTGGAATTGTTCGACGAAAACCTGCTCGAGGAGATGCGCCCCCAACATTATCCAAGTCCTGCTCTGATAAGCTTGCGCTGAAACAATGCGCTTCACTTCTCTCAGCCATCACATCAATATTTGTCGATCCTACCAATGCATACATTAGTAGCATCATCTTGCCAAGATCCCGATACTCTGATCTTGCATGTCGACGCGCCTTTTCAGCAGAAGGCAGGATGAACCTCGTGGCTGGCAAAAAGTGGCTGGGAGGCTATTCGTTTAGGGAGTTCTCAGTTGTAACGACGGACCAGGAATTCGAATTTTCGAAACGGTCTGTACAGATGAGAGCATGTAAGATTTCGGCGAGTAATCTCGCAGCAACATGGTCACGATCAGGTTTCGAAGAGAACCTCATTGGGGGGGTTATTCAAGGCCGGAAGGCTTTCAAGACAGACGGAGCAAGTCGGGTTTCCAGGCGTTGTATGTGGGAAGCAGCAAACGATCTCGCTAGTAGGATAGGCGACGCCTCCTCTTCTACAGCAATTTGTCCTGGTGGTAAGACGTATCACTACTTGAAACAAGGACAGCTGATGGCTCACCGACGGCAAGTTAAGGACGAGGTCCGTGAGATGGCACTGTCCGGGTGGATCAGAAATGACGGAGGGTCAGATTTCCAACTAGAAAAACGTAGCAATCATTGACATCATTAGAGATTGGTATTTCTCCCGATGTAAGTCGTATTTTGTTTGTTCATACAGATCAATCAACCTCAGCGAGTATAAGGTCGCCATTCCACCATGACATTCCCGAGCTGTGACCTTTTGCGTACCCGTACCTGCTACTCTGCTACTCAACATAGAGAGCAGGGGAGTGACTGTTACGACTGCCCAATACCAGGGGGAAAGATAAACCCGCCTCGTAGGAGAAACTAGCCAGCCTCTTGGCCGAACAGACCTACGATTTTACTGCCCCTTCGCCCTTGACTGTGGAGAGGAAATTTACTCGACCTTGGGCTCGTTCTCGAAGTTCTCGCCCTCGACCAGGTCGGGGATCTCGTCATCGTCCTCGCCCTTCTCCTTCTGGAGGTTCTGGTAGCTCTCGGCGAGCTTGCGCAGAGAAGCAAGGGAGTCAGGGCCAAGCTGGTTAAGGATACCGGGGACAAGCTCGGTGAGCTCCTTGTCCTCGCCATTACCATAGATGGCAAAGGTGTTGGAAGGAACAGCAGCGTGAACTGTTGGAGTGGAAAGAATGTCAATATGTACCAAGCCCCACGAAACATGCCAGTGTATGATGACTAACCCTTGGGAGCAGCGAAGTGAATGACGTTTCCGTCCTGCTTGAACATGTTGACCTCCTCAATAGCCTGGATGGGCTGAGTGTTCAGCTTCTTAAGGGCGAGCTGAAGCTTCTTGTCATCGGCGCCGGAGCGGGCGGGCGCACGCTTGACCTTTCGTCGGGGGGTACCCTTTCCACTGAGTCGATCCGTTAGTAGCGACAACTGATGGTGACAGCCTAAAAGCATCGTAATGCGAAGACATACCCTAGATGACAGGTCAGTTTGCTGTTCTCACCTCGAACTTAAATCTTAAAATTGCGCAAAAGTCACGTACCAGTTCGGGCGCTCAGGCCGAGCTTCTTGAGACGTTCTTGGACTTCAGCGGACGACATGATGGGCGAAATTCGATTGCGGGGGATCGGGGGACTCGATCGAAACTGGGACAAAACTCGTCAGTCGGGGGGGATTCGGACGGGGAAAATCAATTGTTGGAAGAAATTTTGCTCGGAAATTCGTGTATGCGTGGGTTCGGCAACGTACAGTAAGTTAGGCTTGGGTAATTAGCTGTTTGTCGCCGTCGGCTTCGAATCGGTGGTGATAAGTCAAAGTAGATTTTGTGCGTTTTTCGCCTGTGGAACTACCTTTCGCCGATAATTTTGAGGGGCTCTGGTGCTCCGCCCTTCACTGGGACCACATTCATCGCCCGTGACGTTATAGCCGCCTCCAGCCAGGCTCATGGGGTAAATGAAGAAGACCGCCCGCATATGGAAGCCATGACATTTGATATCGAGCTCTTGAGATGCTTTATTCAGGTACTTCCTGTAATAGATTGTCTGAGACGAAAGCATGAACTATTCAATTGCACCTAAACAAGGGCCCTGTCGGGTAAAGTTACTGCTACCTAGGTACTCGGTGTGATCACATTCATTTAGCCCTTCCTCAATTGTTTCCAGAAAATTGATGATTCGGACATCTAGCCACTCGATGGAGATATCGATGGTCGTGCCGGGGCAGTTTAGGTAATGAAAGATGATATCATCTTGGTTTTCGAATGAAAGCAGTTGAATGTTGATTCCAAAAACTCCAAATAATTTACTCAACCCTGCAAGGTACTTCCTATGATACGCTGTTATACATGAGCCGTCCTTCACCACACCATATGATCTTACAAGCATAAAGGGCATTCAGTTTTGGTTCCCATCGGCAGCTCTATTTTGCGTCAAGGCCTGCCTCTCTCCTCATCTCTTCTCGTCGAGTGTCTGCGTCCTTCTGAGATGCTTTCCCAGCGGCGGCGGCGGCTTTGCGCTTTCGCTCCTCTTCCTCTTTCACAACAATCCAGACTAGCTCAGGTTAGCAATTGATACTTCGCGGACGAAACAAACACACTTGGTTTATCCGACTTGGAGTATTCCTTCAGTCGAGTCACAAAGTCGTCAAATTCTTGTTGTCGTTCCTCACGATTCTCCAAACTCTTCTTCCGCAATTCGGGGTTGTATCTCGATCGAAGCTCTTCCTCAGTAGGAGTTAACCACATTGTAAAGGCCGGTCCGCCGACTGCGACAGCAGCGCCACTGTAATATACATCAGCTTGGTCTTTTACTGACTCTGATAATGGCAAAGACTTACCCCATCAGGACTTTGGTCCAGAACCACCATCTTGAAGATGGTTGTTTGGCAGCCATTATGAGAAGGGGGGAGAACACGAGCACAGAAAGAATTTGAAGACGTGAAATGCAACAAGAAATTGGAGTTGAATCTGATTTGATATCAATTCTTCCAATGATGATTTGCACGATTCTGCATCCGTCATTGATTTGGCAGTATCTCACTAGTAGTAGTCCAATCGGGAAAGCGGTCACGGAGCTGAGCATGACCCGAAGCCGAATATATTCCTTGACTTGGGTTTCTTAGCACCATTTCTAGCGTTGACAAGAGGTTGGTACTCTGCAACTGGGGGTTACAATCATTGCTCTTTGAGATTTCAATACACATGTACTATTTTAGAAGCCAAAACATGCAAACTGTACTCCGTAACTATATGCAGATCTTCTGCTGTGAACATAGCAAACAGCTTGCCATAGGGTAGCCACCTCAGAGCAAAAGTTGCTAGGCCGACCACCTACACGGTTCAAGAGCCAAGACAATGCTTCAGCTTCCCACTGCGTGGTATTCTCCTTTCGTGTTCAACAAGAAGCTGTGAGAGGTGGCGATAATTACCCGTCTTTCCAAAAAAGAGGCTTCGTGGCTCCTAACTGGTTGACAACTGAAGTCAGCTCGGACACTTCCTTGACGAATGGCGTACCAGGAATCGAGCTGGTACATAGACAATGGATCTCCGGCTTCGTCGGACCTACAGGTTCCCTCCAACACATTTGTCTCACGGCCTTGCACTTGACTGCATCCATGTTCACAACGTTCTAATCGCATAGCCTCTGGCTTCTTGCCGTCAATGCACTCCTCAGAGGGCTAAGCGAGAGCATGGGGACAAGTACCGCAACATTTCACTCCAATCTAGCGCCGATTAACCGCCACAAGCAGTCAAATTTGAGAGCGCCATGAAAACCGTTTTGATAGGGATTCATTGCCCCTGGCCAGATCCACAGATGATGTTATGCGAGCTACCGTGCTTAGGGCTATCAGGGGGGTAAGAAAAGTACTGTGAACGGCATTTACGTAGACTAGAGAGAGGGCGAATTCAAGAGAGCTCATTGTTTTATTGATTTGTTTCGGCTTTTGAGGCCAGTCTTTTCAGCTAAGAGCCTGTTGTGAATGCTTATTCGAGGAATGAGTGAGGGATCAAATCCTTGCGGGAGCAAACAATGCCAGCGTAGTACGGAGTATGACGACGAGCATTGTGATACAAAACAAAGCTTTGTGTGAAGCAAGCAATAATACCCAAACCCTGTTGGATAAGTCATCGCCTGAAGACGGAAGCCGGGCCAGTAAAACCGATTAACGTCGCCGTTAATTAGCAGGGGTTGGATTGAGCCACAATCAGTTATGCAGCCTGTTGGCGATTGTAAGCCAAGGCTGGCCGGTAGCGGCGAAGCGCCATGTCTTTCGATTCTTCGAATCATTGGAATGGATTGCCTAGTGGGAAACCCCTGGGCGATGAAAGAAGCACCGCGGCTTTGACTGTGCGGGAACAGTATTGACTCGAAAAAAGAGTCGTTCCCCGTTCGTGACGGCATTCTTCCATTCCATCAAGCGCTTCACGTCCATGGAACCTCCTTGTGCCGAGTCGCTTGTTTTCGTTCGTGGTATAGACAAAACCCTTTGACAGAACAGGGCCTGTACATGACAGCATTATTAAGGCCAAGGGCCCTACAATACTACAGGCATTGATTCCCCTTAAGTCCTTCATCCAGAGTCATGATTTATTCCGAGCGACAGGGGTTGGGGGTTCAAGTAAGGTACCCGCATGCAGACTGGTACCTGGACGACCCCACTCAGAGTAACCTAGAAAACGGCCCTAAACGACAAGCCACTGGAGATTTAGCGCTCTTGCTCCACAAGCTTCCATTGAAGAACAACTGGTCCTGACTGAATGGACGGAAACCACATGCACTTGGGGGCAGGTCACGTTGGAGGTTGGAGGCAACCTGACCTGCCTCTTCATGGATACCTTGAGCTCTTCCGTTTCGGATGAACCAAGCATAAAGGGTATCCCCCGTCCGCTTGAAGGGTACTAACACTTCTCCTCAAATGAGCACTTTTGAACTGAGGTCATTCGATATTCCTTTTGCGCCACTTCTGTACCTCCTGTCCTCGCTTTCACCTTCTTGTATCGCAGACGAACTTGGTCTCTTTGACAGCTTTGTACCATATCTTGCCAGCTACTTGCAGACTCGAGGACACAATTATCCTTCTCTCATTATTTGTTAAGTCCTTTTTTGGCCAGGATTATCGACAACTTGTCATCCTTTTTCTTGCAGTACTCCCACGATCTGGACCGCCGATCACACACTTATTGGAAACCCTGTTGCTGAGGCTGCGGCACGCCATGCGACAGTGATTGAAACTCATTCTGCGCCGACCGATACTCAGAGCTTACAGCTTCTTTTGATTTCTGGTTCTGCCACCATTTGCATTATACGACAACCCACACACAAAGTTTGTTCGTGTCGCCAACGGTCGAACCACACCTATGGCGTACGAAGGCGGCTATGGTGGTCAACAGCGACCTTACGGGGGCCAAGCACCACCTAGGCATGCCCCGCGAAAACAAGTCAATGCGCCGCCACAACAGTATGGAGCATCACAACAGTATGACGAGTATCACCAAGACTATGAGTATGGCTCTGGACAGGATTTAGGAGGTCAACGTCAAGATCAGAATTATGGTAGGGGACAGCCTCCACAAGACCAATATGGGCGTGGTGGTAGCGTGATACCCGGTCCTCGCGGAAGGCCCATTCCTCGTCCACAGACAGTTGATCCGCATCGTGGGCAACAGCGCCCTCCTCAAGGAGGTCCGATGCCAGGACCAGGCAGAGGCATTCCTAATGGACACCCTGGGCAAGGCGGAATACGTCCAGGACCATATGCGTCGAATTCAGATCCCGCAGGTGAGTTTCAACCCTGATGCTATGACTCTCAGCTTACAATCGCATCCAAAGCCCGCCGCCATCCTATGAACACGCCTCCTATGAGTCCTCGAGACGGGCATTTCGGACAAAAGCACGTGCCACAAGAGCGTGGACGAAGGCCAGACATGCCTTATGAGCAGCAGATGGTTGATCAAATGTCGAATATGGATATGAACCAGAGACCGATGGTGTCAACTAATGGACGTTCAAGTTCCGATGCCCAACGCAACCAGGGCGAATATGGAAGACCACCATTAAATGCGGGTTGCGGACCCCCTCCGAGAGGTTACCCTCAAGGAGGTCCTTCACGGCAGAACCCAGGCTACGGAGCTCCGGATGGCTATGGAAACTATAATGATGGATATAACGGTGCTCGAGAGCCTCCTGTAGGTGGCTTTGGCCCACCGGCACGCAGCAGAACGATGCCTGTGGATGATATGCGACAAAGAGGCAACATGCCACCACCTCAACGGATGGACGCAATGCAATATAGCACTGCCGCTGGCCGAGGGATACCACAAAGACCTTCGACTGCTGGCGGTCACCGGGCACCTCCCCAAAGGTCGTACACAGCTGGGCCACAAGGAGGCCCGGGAGGCCACTATACTGGGGAGTATGATGATCGAAATGCATACCAAAAACCATCAACAGCTTCTTATGACGAAGTTTACGATACCTATTTCGACAATCAACGCAACAGTCACCCTGAATACGGGCCAGAATCCCAGAACAATCGAGTCAGCCTGCCGGACTTCGATGCTGCACCAGTTCCAGGGCAACGTAGTTCGTTCGAACAGTCAATGCGCCCTAGCAATGAACAGCCTCAGCGAGGAGCCCACCAAACAGCCGTCCTTAATCACGCCAAGTCACAACCGGTCCTTCGTCAACCTCAAACAGCCGTGTTTGAGATGGCTGGCGATGTGCCAGATGTCCCTGCAGTCCCACCGGTTCCACCGATGAGCAACTACCAGACTGCGTATGATCAGGATTATAACCAAATACCGGCCAGAGGACCTAGTGCACCGGCAGCTATGAATGGTGCTCGTACTAGTGGACCCATGAATGCGGATGGCCTTCCTTCACATCCTGCTCCTATCCGACCGGGTCTTATACAAGATTCAATGGTTCATCTGGGTAACAAGCCAGCTCCCGTTAGAAACTACGGAGTCTCTACTCCGACACCTCAGCCGCAACCACAACCTCAGCCTCAGCCACGACAACCTCAGTATCAACAGCAGCAACGGTCGCCACCCAGGAACAATGGCCAACGGCAGCCGGCCAGGGACGAAGGCCCTGTTACCACACAAGAACTAGAACATCTCAGAATGCTGATCAAGAACAATTCAAGTGACCAGGACTCAGCATTGAGACTGGCCAAGAAGCTGGTCGAAGCTGCTGACGTCTTGGCGCCTAAGATGCCAGACCCTAAGCAACGTACAAGGGCACGCGAGCGTTATCTTATCGATTGTCATAAGATTCTGAAAAAGTTGGCCAATGCTCAGAATCCAGACGCCATGTTTCTCCTGGCAGATTGCCTCGGACGAGGTCTCTTCGGTGATAGCGATCATAAGGAAGCTTTCACTCAGTACCAGTCTGCTGCAAAACTTGGACACCCTGCAGCAGCTTATCGAACTGCAGTGTGCTGCGAGATTGGCCATGAGGAAGGAGGTGGTACACGTAAGGACCCAATGAAAGCAATTCAGTGGTACAAACGTGCTGCCACTTTGGGTGATCCTCCAGCAATGTACAAGGTTGGAATGATATTACTGAAAGGACTTCTTGGTCAGCCCAAGAATCCCAGGGAAGCGGTGGGGTGGCTGAAGCGGGCTGCAGAGCGAGCAGATGGGGAGAATCCACACGCACTACACGAACTCGGCTTGTTATACGAATCAGCTCAACCCAACGATGCTATAATTCGAGATGAAGCATATGCATATAGCCTATTCCTCCAAGCTGCCGACCTGGGATACAAGTTCTCTCAGTATCGACTTGGATGTGCTTTTGAATACGGATTACTGGGCTGTCCGATCGACCCTCGACAGTCCATTCAGTGGTACTCAAAAGCTGCCACACAAGAGGAGCATCAGGCAGAGCTTGCACTCAGTGGCTGGTATCTCACAGGTAGTGACGGTGTACTAGGACAAAGTGACACTGAGGCTTACCTTTGGGCCCGCAAAGCCGCCATTGCAGGCCTTGCTAAGGCCGAATATGCCATGGGTTACTTCACAGAGGTGGGTATCGGCGTCCCCCCAAATCTGGAGGATGCAAAGCGTTGGTATTGGCGAGCAGCCGGTAAGTGCAATAGAATCATACTTGTGGACGACAACTGACGGCAGTGCACAGCCCAAGATTTCCCGAAAGCTCGTGAGCGCTTAGAGGATCTGAAGCGTGGTGCAGGCAAGAACGGCGCGCGTCAGCGTGAGCGCATCTCCCGTAGCAAGATGGAGAGACAACAAGAAGGCGATTGTGTTCTCATGTGAACTATACAGTTTCATCCTGTCTTGCCTCAGACACAGAACGAGGGATGAACATGAATTTGATGAAGATAGCGGGACACGAATCGATACCTTGCAGGCACAAACAAGGGTTTCAGTCCCTGAGATGTATGAATTAAAGAAAGGGCGTTGGATACGTTGTCTTGGGATTAGCGTTGATTGCATATGGCGCAGATATATACCATCAGGGGCATTTCATAAAACCACCAGCATCTTGCACAGAATTGTCTACATATAAAAGGAGAAGAACAAATGAAAAGAACGGGCTCCTGTTCCTCGTTTGCTGCAAGAATACCAACCAACTATAGGCCCAGAGCGTCCTGAAGTATAGCTTATTCTTGCAAGATTCATTTGTATCTCAGGCTCCTCGCTAATGTGGAATTATTTTTCAGTTACATCATTCGTAATATTCATCCTTCAGCATGAAGGACTCGACTCACCAGGGTGGTGAGTATCTCTAAGAAACACCATAACCTCCATCGCCGAACTAATAATTACCAGCTTGCCACCCTTTGAAAGGGTATTATGAGTGTGATGTATGATATATGCATCCATGTGCTTGAAAGACACACTGCACCCCAGTATATTAGTGTCCTATTACTATGAGCCGTCAGCCTCGATCTCACTTTGATAACAAAATTAATCAGCCGCAACCTTACAAATCATCTATAGTCAGAGAGGAGTGATCACCAGAATCTGTGCCGCGGCTTGGTAATCGCGGTCATTATCCGCCAAACCTTTGCCTGAGGATCCGAGCTTAGATGCAGACAACTGGCACTTTTACGTGCAAGATGGCGCTTACTAGTGTTGATTCAGACGCAAGTCAGTGTTATTTCAAACTTCGTTATCATGGGGAAAATCAAATGGTGGGCAATGAGTTGATTGTGATCATCTGAGAAAACCCCCAGAGAGGCTATGCTATCGTTTGCTGCGGGGCGTATAACCTTAATCAAGCTTGATCATAAACAGTTGGCATCGCTTGGAGACTATCTCGTCGTGTGCTCCCATAAGCTCTTTCTTTTACAAAACAAAGCTCTTCGAGCCGTGAGCCACTTCTTGTTATTGATGATCTGAAATCTGAAGGTTGAGTATCGAGGGGTAAACAGAAAGGAATAGACAGGAAGTTAATAATACTTCATTCTAGAAATTCTAGCCCCTTTCTCGAACCCTTTGAGATCAAAGAATACTCAACTGCCATGAAACGCTGCTGGCTCAGGGAATCCTACGTAAAGCAGAGGAGGGGGAGGGGGGGCTCCAAATGCCATTTAGTCGCGATATTACCCAGCGACTTCTCATCATTATGCCTGTCAGCTCTGGACGCGTGACGAAAGTCGATAGGAGCAGGTTTACAACACTCTAGCTACATATCCTGCTATATTGTGGTAGTTTAGACCGGAACCGGGAGGAGGACATCCATCAAGGCAAAGGTGTGGAAAGCAACAGCCAAACAGGTAAGCCAGTCTCTTATTCGATAGAAATCACCAGCAACAGCCAAATTAATGGATGCACAAATCTGTTCTCAATAATACCACTAATCGTCATCTTTACTAACAGAAATATTCATTCTAATCATGCTGGGTCTCGGTGTTCAATGCAATAGCACTTGCGTGCCAGGCCCTATGTTGTAAGTAACAACAAAACAGACAAATTCCGTATCGTCAAAATGAAGGGATCATGCGGTGCGCTCTGTCTCATGCAATAAAGGTGTCAAAACTCCAAGCAATGCCCATTCGAAATCAGAACTTCTCCATCAAATTTGCTCGAACTGTCCACATGCGTGCCCTCTTGCCGTAGATGTACATGGGAATTGTGCACAGCATTAGAAGCAGTTGGATTATACCAATCCAAATATACACCTTCTTCGGGCCATCGCCATGCAACCAATGCGTGACGAAGAGGCTGAAAACAAGCCCATGTAAGATATTCTTTGAAAAGTTAAGCGTCACCAAAGCCTCTCCGGCGTATTGGCGGTAACTGTCCACACAGAATGTGATGGAGGTAGTCGACCCAAGGGAGCACCCAAATGACACAACTCCAAAGAAGAAGGTAGGGACCATCCAATGATCTTTTTCTTCTGCCGACCAGCCAAAGCCCATGAGGCCTATGCATGTACTGATAAGGATGGGAAGGGCCATGACAAGACGGAACTCAGGCTCGTAGAGACCGCCATTACGCCTCGACATGATCTTGACAATAATGTCACTGACCTTGCCAGCCACGCCAGTTCCCAGGATACCACCGATAAAAGGCGAGATATACACTAAGCCCGTCTGGAGCGCGGTGAAATTATAAGAATCCTTGTCGCGGTATATCATGGCAATCGACTCAGAGATGACGATAAGCCAACCCACAGAGCAAGCATACACGGCAGCTGACCAAAGGACCGCGGGGTATGCGAATAGAATGAAAGGGCGGACCATGACCTTGAGCCAGCTATCACTGTTTAGCCTTCCATGCCAGGGCTTAAGCTGTTGAACGAATGACTTTGGAGGCTGCTGACGGAGGTTGTGTGTATAGGCCTGGATCTTGGGTGGACCCTGGAGTTGCGAGGCATCTAACTTCTCGTTCTCGAGGTTTGGACCTAGCTTGAAAGACGCACTGTTGGACTCACTTCCAGTCGTGCTGCCGACGTCCCCTGGGGCAGCTGGGTTTTTACCAGACGGCTGGACTACCGCCTTAGGCGAAACTGGAGTCACAGGTGCTGCCGCCTCTTCAGCAGCGTCGCCAGACTCAGCAAAGCCAACATGGAGATCCCGGCCTCGATGAAGAGCAGCAGGTGATTGGCGTCCATCTTGAGCATGGTCCGCATCTGCGAAGTGCGCTTCAGTCTCACCCTGAAGTAGCCCCTCTCCGCCAAGTTGCGGAACCGCATGACGAGATGAGAGTCGGCGAAGAAAACTTGGACGCTTGGATGGATGCTTAGGCCTTGCGTGAGGGGTACGATCCCAAAAGGTTTCCGGGACAAACAAGAAGAGAAGCACAGCACCAAAAGCAATAATCATAGCCAAAATCCAGAAAACCCAACGCCACGAAAGACCGCCAATGATGACGGCACTGACAAGGGGGACCAGATTCTTGCCACCAAGCAAAAGAAGAGTATAGATACCAATGCGGTAGGCTCTTTCATGGAGGAAGAAGATTTCAGCAATTGTGGCTGATGGGAGACATTCAACAGGGCTAACGGCAAAGCCCTGGAAGACTCTGGCCGCGAGGAGAGAATTGAAGCTTGGAGACCATGCTGCCCAGAGCGATGTCCCAATGAACAGGATCGCACTGCCCAGATATACTGGGCGTTTACCCCATAGAATAGCGGTCGGTGAGAACACTACGGAGCCGAGGCCCATTCCCATCATGTAGAGTCCAGTGGTCAAAGCGACCCTCTCGACATCAACGTCGTATGTCTCTGCAACGTCGGTGAAGCCGGCGGCGATAATGGGAGTTGTGCCACCGCCAATCATGCAGTAGAAACCAAGCGACAAAAGAGCAATGTCACGTTTCCAAGCAGGCCAGTTCAAAGGATCATTTCCTGATTCTTCAGGCTGAGGTTCCAGGATGATAGCCCCATCGCTTGTTTTCTTCTTGCCGTCACTCTCGTCGGGGGAAGCATGGTTCTCTGCTACTGAGGCAGCAGCAGCCACCGCCGCTGCTGATGAGGCTGATGTCCTTCGTGTATCAACAGGAAACCCAGCAGGAATGGATGAGTGAGATGTTCTGGCGTGCACATTTCGCAGACCAAGAGGCTCATTGCGATGTGATGCCAGAAGAAGCACGGAACCTATAACGCGTCAGTCTTGCGAATTTGATATAGAAACACGTGAGTTCTTGAGCTTACCTGGAACTTCAATAGTCTTCTTATCGTTCAGAACACCCATGCTCCATCTGGAAGGTCCGTACGATTCGTCTGGCCTGGCACCGGTTGGCCCGCTGCCGCTGCCGCCCAGGAAGCGCCGCCACCTGGGCACATGTGATTTCTCTGACTGCATAAGGAGGACTTTCTCAAGTCAATATGCAAATGATAGCTATAGTTTTGAATAATACTTCTG
>JABSTL010000929.1:0-21606 GCA_013759095.1 Fusarium sp. NRRL 29148
AAAAAAAAAAAAAAAAAAAAAAAAAAAAAAAAAAAAAAAAAAAGATCATAGTTTCAACTGTTTCGCGAAGGCGACGCGGCTTGAACAACCTCATCATCGTCACCCAGGACACGGAGCTGTGACTCCCCAATTCGCTGCCTCAAGAGCGCCCTCGAATGCACGCCTTGCTTCCACCCACACATGCACAGTAGCCCACAACAAACCTCCGAACTTGGCGGGTACCCGAACCTTTTGACTTCGACAGGGTCCCGTGCTTTTCCTTTCTCCCTCTTCTGTTTTTTATCATATCAATGCACCGACTTGATGATGATTTGAGTCCTTGAGCCCCTCGCTCACCCAGGACAAGAGCATAGCCAACGCCTATATTCATGATATCCTCCATCCTAGAAGGTCTCATCAAGTATAAACACGCCATCATTTCAATGGCTCATCGTCACGTGATTTATCCTGTTGCAAGCCTCCCGTGACATTCCCGAGGTTCTTGCTTGACCTTGTGCATCTCCCGTCGGTACTTGGACCCTCCACCAACGCAACATGGCCTGAGCCGTTCGTTGCTATACATACCACAAATCTCCGGTTGTGTCTCGAGCAAACAGCTCCCAATCTTGTATGCTGTCATTTTTGTTGGTATGCTGAAAATTGAGAATGACATTCGACTCGAATGCCCTCGCCTCGGCAACGAAATACGGAGTAGACCATGGCAAGATGAAAGATGTGGCTGTCTCTGCTTTGCCCTGCACGACATTCCAGTGTCGGGAGGCCCCACCGACTCCATTTGATGGATGTTCGAGAGGCACAGGGGAACAGCATCGACAATCTAAATGTTGTTGACCAATCAGATGTGAATCAAGAATTAGTCGCGTTGAATGGCACCCGTCATCTTGTTCTTTGCCGAGACCCCCGAACCTTGACCGAATTTAGCATCTCCATCTCCATCTCCCCAATATTGATGATACGGAGTACAGGGCGCGACATCAGTAATATTGAGTTCGATGGCCATGCATCTAAACATTGAGAGATATTCCCGGAGGCAAGGGTTATTGAGTTCAGCGTGGCCTTGAATATGCAATGCTAACAGGTGAAACAAATGAGGTTTTTTAGCAAAATCTCAATCTCAAACTCTAACCGTGGCTTTATCGCTAAAAGGTGTGGGCACTTAATAGTTAGCGGATCAAGGACGTCAATCCTAATGGTCTTTCTTGCTGGCAAAAGTCTCAAATCAGAGTCCCTCCGCTAAATAGATGTCGTCTAGATATTTGTTAGCGTGTCCTGATAGAGTCCTCGAAAGTGTTAAAATAAGCTCAGCAAAAGGTATCCTAAACTAACTAAGTTACCTGAGTCTTTGTGTCACTTAGGACCAAGGTCCTGAGTTCTTTTTCCTCCCCTGGAGAGTGAGCCGATAACTTGCTGTGGAGGATGAAATCCAGTATAGGGCTTGCATAAATCAGTGGACTTTCAAGTGATGGAACTGTTTCATACAGTAGATTTGGATCAGCAATGTCTTGAACAGCCGCATCACGAAAGTCTCCACAGTCAGATCTTGAATCCTTGAGGCTTGTAGCACCAGCGTTCGTGAAGATCTCAAAGCGCGTGGAGTTTTGATTGAGTTTCTCTGATAAAGTCAATATACAGATAGACATTGATACTTGAACTGTTAGTCCACAAGATGGTCAAAGTATCGCTTTAGACTCTCGGATCCTATGTAAATGAGGAGAAAGAGGCCTCATCAAAATTCACTTATCAGGCGCTCATGTGCAGGATTGACATTGCATGGGGGTTGTAAGTTGTGGCTGCCTTAGGCTCCTAGACGAGCTCTGTGCCACAAGAGGCTGTGGTCCCCTAAAGTGGTGAGGCTGGCAACCGCAGGGATAGGTAAGTTTACAGAGGACAGTTCAGTTCTCGTGGCATCAAAGGGGAATCAAGAGAATAAAGGACCTTGTTAAGGCCAGCTCCGACAACCAAAATTCCCGATTACGACAATAGCTACAGCGCAAAAAGATTCACTATCAAGAACCAGATTGTTTGACGAATCACGAGTTAATATTGCCGATATATCCCACCAACAGCCCAACATATCCAACCTGTGATAGCCTCAACGAGTTTGGAATAAGAGCCGATCCGAACCTGAAACCTACATAACCAAGTCACGATGCCGCCTCGAATAAATATTCCGCCGGTTACACGTATCCTTCTCATTGCTCTACTAGGCCAGTCGATCCTCAGCGCTGCCATAAGATATCGGCAATGGACTGCCAACGCAAACATCGTCATTCCCTACCTGACTCTGGTGCCGCAGCTGTCTATCATCTATCCCTGGACGTTCATAACATCAACTTTTGTCGAGAGTAATGTCTTCACGCTCGGAATTGCTGCTGTAACGGTATACCACGGAGGACGATATCTCGAAAGAGCATGGTCATCGGCTGAGCTGGCCAAGTTTGTCGCTATTGTATCGCTGGTTCCAAACTTCCTGACACTCTGCGTTATGGTGCTTTGCTTCACGCTTACACGAAATGAGAACTGGACGTATGTATTATGTTGCGCTCGCAATGCTAGATAAAGAGAAACTGACATAATTGTGTAGCCTGACTGTCATTGCTGGAACCATTCCCGTTCAGATTGCTTTCCTTGTCGCTTTCAGCCAACTCGTCCCAGCGCATACCGTAACCCTCTTCCGCGGTGTCATATCTCTCCGAGTTCCTCGGTTTCCTCTCATCTACATCGGCGCTGTTTTCTTTCTCTCTCTTACGCCTCTCCTGACCAGAGCTGCTCTGTGGCTTGCCATCTTTGGATTCCTTACCAGCTGGACCTATCTCCGATTCTACAAGACTGTGTTCCCCGACCTCGACTCGGCGCAAGACGCTTCCCTCCGCGGTGATGCGAGCGAGACATTTGCATTTGCCGAGTTCTTCCCTGGCCCGGTAAAGCCATTCGTCGCTGCTATCGCCGATCAGATCTTTCTGGTGATGGTTGCCATGAGGTTATGTACGCCTTTCACACTGGCAGACGCATCCCGAAACGACAGCCGGATCCAACGGAGTGCCCCTGGAGGCGCTCGCGCAGAGGCCGAGAGAAGAAGAGCCATCGCCCTCAGGGCGCTAGATCAGAGACTACATGCCGCTACAAGCAATCAGCCAGCCCAGAAGCCAGCCCAGGCAAACCGGCCAACAGGTCCAACAGTGCAAAGCCAGCCTCAGCCGGCTACACAGACTGCCATGACATCGTCACCCGGCCCCATGCTTGGCGAGACCAAGTTCGAACCTGATCATGACGATGCGAAGAGCTAAATTCTGCCTTAATTTAAAGGGTAACATAAAGCCATTGTGATATGGGTGGGTTGTAATGTGCCTTGTGCGGTTTAATTCGAGCCCGCCATGTTGAGACAAAGACTGAACGTAGATGCAGAGTCACCAGCAACGGTCTTGATAGATGAAGAGTTTGACGATTGGCATTGCTAGTGGAGCTCTGGTGTTATGATGGGTTTCTGGGCTTTCCTTTGCAGTTTGGTCTATTCAGGATCCTAATTAGGATGTCATGGAATGGACTAGTGCGCACGAGGAATGTTTGGTTCAAGTTACTTAAACATGAATATCAAGATAAGAGTATCATGGTCATCTATCATCATGTGGGAATCGAAGACTCGAGTCAAATTCTCCTATTTCGATGCTTGCGCTGTAAAAGAATTCACATTTGGATCAACCTTAGTACCTTGGCAGGCTTGGTTACTTGCTTCTAAAGTCCCTATGGTAAGGTACCTAGCCATCATATAGGGTAGGATGCAGATCCGGGTGCCCAGAAGTGCTGACCAATTAGGTTGATGCAATTTGCATGCTGTCCTCCTTGGAGATTATTGACCAAGCCAATCATGAATTGACATATCTTGTCCTCTTGGGCTATATTCATTGACTAAGACCTAATCAGTACACGAATGTAGCCAAGTTTCATCCAATTGACTTATATATTCCTGGTTTACCTCATCAGAAACTGTGCGAGCCCTTGCTCGGATTCCAGCCAAAGGCAACTTAACTCGTGATGGGTTGGCCATATGAGTTCCTCACTCTAACAGATGAGGAAAAGCACCAGCGTCGCCTGAGCCTCGACTACTATGCATACATAGCACATCTCTCTGCTTTCGTACCGGCGCTATTATTTCTCGCCATTCGACTCATCAATCGTGTGCGCAAGGACCGTAACAGCGGGTATCATCAAGTTCCAGGTTCACCAGGCGTCAAAGCGAATCGACAACGATGGATCTCTAGAGTTATAGAGAAAGGACCAATTGTGCAGTGGTGGCTAGGTGAGGACGTAGTATTCATGGGAAGTCATTGGGGACAACGTGATGAATGGATTTTGGGTACTGCTTGGACAACATGGCTGTTAGTCCTGAGTGTTCATGGCACAGGCAAGGGTACGTAAAGTCCGTCTCTGATTCATATGAGCTTGTTGCTGACAATACAGACTATCTCCATCTCACAAAGCGAGTGGGCATCGTTGCAACATCTCAGATGCCTATCCAGTATCTCCTGGCTCTCAAAGCGCTCAACCCTTACGCATACCTGCTTCACTCATCTCACGAGCATCTCAATCGATATCATCGTGTGCTTGGTCGCATTGTCTACTCCCTGCTCATACTCCATGCTATCTTATACAACATCTTCTTCATAGAATCTGGCATATGGTTCAAACGTTTCTTTGCCCCGGTTGTATTTGCAGGTGTTGCTGGCTTCACTGTTCTCCATGTGCTTAACGGTACAGCCATGGCTCGCGTTCGTCAGGCTTCATACCGACTCTTCTTCATCGTTCACCTCTTTGGAGCCTTTGCTATCCCCCCTCTAACCTATTATCATGCACCGTCCTCACGGTTCTATATTGCCGAGGCCGTTGGTGTCTTCGTTCTTGACCTTGCTGCACGAAAGATCACCACCATCACAGCTCCCGCTACTATCGAAGCTATTCCTGGCACAAGTCTCGTCAAAGTCTCTGCCAAGCTTCCAGCTCCAAAGATTGCCAAGTACACCAGCCGCCCAGGATCTCACATCTATCTCAACGTCCCTGCGGCTTCGCGACCAGGAATTGGGCAATTCTCAGCTCCTTATCTCGTCTTCGAGTTTCTTTATAACCCCTTCACTGTGGCATTTTCCAACCAGGAGACGGGTGAGTTGACATTCGTCGCACGCACAAGAAATGGCCCCATGACGAACCGTCTGCACCATCTATCCTCAACTACCAACGCTGGAGGGTCGACTGAGAAGGTCGAACTTAATATTGAGGGTCCTTATGGTGCCATTGGAAAGACGTTCAACGACCTCATCAATTCAGGTATCAACCGTATACTCATTGTGGCTGGTGGTGTGGGAGCAACATTTGCTGTACCACTCTATCACGCTGTTCTAGCTGAGAACTCAACCACAAATGTCCAGCTCGTTTGGGCCATTCGAAGTGCAGGCGACGCAACCTGGGCCGCCTCGACTCCCACTGGCAAGTCTCTTCTCGACGACGATCAAGTGCAGCTCTTCCTCACAGGAGACATGGGTGTTGCCAATGACAGCGACAACGCAGCTGGTGTTGAAATGAACAACTTATCTCAACAGAGCACTCGCCCTGTCGTTCGAAACAGCAAAAGGCCTGATCTACAAAAGATCGTTGACGATACGTTCCAAAAGGGTCAGCAGGATAGGGTGGCTATTCTGGTCTGCGGTCCAGTTGAGATGAGCCGAGAGCTACGCAAGAGTGTGACGCCGTGGGTGATGAAGGGACGCAAAGTCTGGTGGCACAATGAAAGTTTTGGATGGTAGAAGGGAAGACGATGTATGACGATCACCATGGCTGTTCCTTTTCAGCCTGAAGTATGTTGGTTGAGAGTGTCGAGTTAGCAAATAGACCACACAAAACAGCAGCGTTGGTTGTAAGCCTTCCGAATCTCCACAGCTTCCACAAACTAACTTAGATTGCCATGTCGAGCTAGAAGTAGCTGCTTTGCGACCCCTGGGCTGTATTGAAGGTGGTTGGTACGAAAGCGTTGTGGCGTGTAGAAAACTGTAGAGACGGTTATGCCTTGCAGAGAAAACCTTCTACCACCGGGGCCTGGTTCAAGAGGTCAGCCATACCCCCACGAACCTGGCATCGCTGGGAAACTCGAAAAGAATAGGAAGCTGCTCCAATAGTGAGCGCACTATGAATATCTAAAGACCACGTTGGGTATCTTAGGTTCAAAACACCAGCCATACCTCATCCTAAAGCAATTCGGTATAGAATGCACACCAATACAACACCGCCGTCGTTAAAGGCCATACTATCATATTCTATGCTCGCGCGAGGTGTAGTCTCCTCCTTGCTAAACCATCCTAATAGCCATCAAGAATTTCGTCCATCAACGCCTCACCCATCTTCCGACCTTACTAATAGCGCACCACACTCCGTTATCTAATCCTAAGTAGGGATGCCGTTAAGACGGCGTGAAATCTAGAATATGAATAAACAAGAACAAGAGAATATCAGCAATTCCAGCGTCTAAAAGAAACCGTAACCTTTGGTGGTATCATAATAGGGTGCCATCAGCCACACACAATATCTCATCTTCATCGAGAGCTCACAGATTGTCGTTCAGTCTCACTGCCGGTATCTAGCCAGCTGCGCCATGATATTCTGAACTTGAACCGCTGCATCTCCGTTCGACGGTGGCTGTGGCCCATGCCCGTACGGAGCTGCATATGGGCCTGAAGGGTGCTGCTGTTGTTGATGTTGTTGATGTTGCGGCACCGCACCATTCCCACCCAGACTTCCAAGTAGTGCCTGGATGTCAGGTTGAGGTGCTCCAGCTACTGCTGCACTTGAGCCACCTTGAGCAGGCGCTGGGTTTTGGACGCCCCCTTGAACCTGTGCGAGCAATTGCTGAAGTGACGCAGGGTCGAGCTGACCCATCATGGTCGCGATGTCAGCGACGTTGACTGGAGAAGGCTGCTGTTGACCGTAATGTGCGGGAGGGGGAGGGCCAGGGTAATTGGCCGCAGGCGCTTGATAAGGGGGCTGGCCTCCATAGGAAGCACTGCCATAGCCGTTTCCTCGGTATGTTTGACCATAGTTAGGAGGGCCTCCTGATGCCTTGGCTTGAAGAATAACCTTGGCTGCAGTAGCGGGGTCCAGGTTTTCGTACTGATCATATCGAACATTCTTGGAGCCAGCGGAGCGATCAAAGGCCTGTACCGGAATTTTGCCCGAGCTTTGCGCTCGAATATCGAGATCAACAACGGCATGGACACCTTCAGCCGCTTGCCGCTGAACTACCATGTCCTTGGGAATCCTAGGATGCAAGAACATAACCTCAGACCTGAGACCTTGGGACTTGAAAGCTTGCTCCACCCAGTTGACAAACTCGCGATTTACATCTGGCTGAAGGATGACCTGTACATCAGGGACGTCTGCACCATACCTCCGTGGGAGATCAAGCTCGGTCTCATGTCGGGGTCGCCCATAAGGGCTCGGGCTTCTTCGTCGATAATTGTTGTCTTTGCCGTTGCGACTGTATCCTGGGGACCGAGATCGTGCACGCCCCCTGCTGTTGTCATAGAAGCCTCGATCTCGACCATACGACTCATCCCTTCCGTAATCGTTGCGATGAGGAGAATGACCACGACCAGATCGGTAATCATCCCGGGTCTGGTGGCCTTGCCGTTCATTTCGACGGCCACTATCGCGGGTTTTGTTTCTGTCTGGGCTTCGAGCCTTGTCCTTTTTTGATTTGTCCTGGGCCCGCGATACCTCTAGATCTGGATAGTGTTAGAAGCACAATATGTAAAGACAACAAGCACTACTTACGAATTCTACGACCCTTGATCTCGATGCCCTGCAGATTATCCATTGCTCTCTGTCCTTCCTCAATAGAATGGTACTGGACGAAGCCGTACGCAGATTTGAGTGAGATTTGAGCAATCCTCCCGAACCGATGAAATAGATCGAAGACATCTTGTTTTGACACCTTGTCACTCGAGAGATTACCTGTAGCGAATATGTGAGCGCCATTTTTGGACGCGCCGGACGCGGATCGTGTACCAATAAAAATGCGTGAACCCTCAGGGAAACGGTCCCATTTGGCCTCAGCTATATACTGGTTTTCGTCGGCTAAGAATTGACTCCATTGGCGCTCATATTCGGAATCTTGGGCTTGATCAGTATTATAGAGAGCAGGTTTGGGTGGGTATGGAGGGGCGTTCATAGAAGTGATGGCACTAGGCGCCTGGAGACCGGAGCCAAGCGGGACCGGAAATTCACCCAGAGCATCAGGGACTGCAGCAGGCGCGCCAGTTGCCACATAAGTGGATGGCTGCCCGGGCGTGGGGGGCGCAGCTAGGTTCGAGGGAATACTGGCATTGATGCTAGGTGGGTGGTGCTGCGAGGCATACGTCTGAGGAACTGCCTGTGATAGCGGAGGCCTCGGTGGAAGAGAAGCTGACGACGAGAAGGCTGAAGACGGAATAGCAGACTCGGGAGAATGTTCACCTAAGACGGACGGAGCATTATGTGTGTTGGAGCTGGAAGGCGCTGTGAGATCAGCAACCAGGCGTTGAATATCAGCTGAGGGATTGGCAGAGCTGGTAGCGTTACTGGCGCTCGGCTTGGCCGTGCTTGGAGACGACGTTTGCTGGTTGGATGGCTGCGACGTAAAGGTATTCGCGACGCCGGCAGCTTGAGCTTCGGAGGAAGCATTGGAAGTAGTTGATATCGCAGACTGGCCTGGCTGGGCCGACAAGGATGATTCATGAACGACATGGGAGACTTGAGATGTGCGATTTGTCAAATGATCGGATGAAAGAGAAATTTCGTTGGATTCTCGTGGTAGCGATGATACATCTTGTGGTTCGACGACTCCGTCTTCACCCTCCTCCGCCCCAATTGGTGAATCAAAAGTCTTTGCGTAATCGTCATTGCTGTCGGGTAGTTCTTGTTCAAGCTGAGGCTGCGGCACTTGCTGGGCGGCCACGTCTGTGTCGTCTTCACCATAAGGGTCGTTGAGGCTGTCATCATCTACGATATCGTCATCACCACCAACCCCTGATATAGGCTCAAGATTAGGGGCCTTGTTGATAGAGCCATTGGTGTTGGCAGCGGCAGCGGCAGCAACCATGGCGTCGATGGTCTCAACGGTCTCTTGAAGTACAGGGACCGCCAACGAGGTGGCTGAATGAACAGGTGATGGGGAGACCGGGGAGAGGTTGGCAGTCGCCTGAAGCTCTGCCTCGGGTTCTGTCATTTAATTAAGGCTGGGATTGGAGATTGGTGTGCAGTATATGGGACGACCTTCTGAAGCAGCGCTGGTCGCACAAACAATGCGAACCAAGAGATGGTGCAACTGATGATCAAACAAATGAGCTCGGCTCCTTGGTCAGTGAGAAGTGCCGCCAGGCGATGGCCTGGCGCAAGACGGAAGCTGGAAGCGTGATGGAATAGACGGAGTGGCGGTCAAAGCGCCCCCAGACGAAATACGAAAAGGTCGACTTGTAAACCAAATGGACGCGGGATGATAAGAAGCCAAGAAAGAATCGGCACTCTCACCAGTTGGTCACCAGAAAGATAGAAGACGACTCGACCAGCTTTTTTGACAGGGGAGGCAGTCGGGTAGAGGGTTTTGCGACGTCGGAGCTTGGCTAATCGCGCCAAATGAGTTGAGTTCTCCAGAAGACTGGGGCTCAGACACAGGCACGTGAGAGTATAAGAAGATGGGCTAGAGAGAGGATCGAGAGTCGCGACACCAAGAGCATTGAAGATGGCGGCGCGAGTGAAGTCGACGATGGCTGAGGGAAATGAGCAGATGAATGTTGAAAAGGTGTGGTAGGTCGATTAGGTTAGGTAAGGTAAGGTAATCAAGGCCAGGCCTGGCAGGGCGGGCAAGTCAGAGACCGAGACAGGTGAAAGGCTGGGTTTCGGGGTCCCAATTGAGGCTGATCGGGCGCAGGCGGGAACCACAGCTAACGACAGGCTACTCCAGAATTGGCAAGGCGGTCAACAAATCATTTGTGTTTGGCTCACAACCAAGATCTCAGCCACAGACAAGCATCACGCGAAAGCCAAGAGTTTGAGAGACCCAAACTTCAGATGTTATGAGACATTGAACTTGGAGGATTAGCAAACCAGAACATTCTTTTATCTCACTCAACCTGTCAGATTTAACATATACCTTGGATCGTTTGACTGTTATATTTCACGATGCTTCAGCGACACTTTGATCTGGCGCCGCGTCTAAGAACCGTTCCAGCATGTCTGGCAAACCGTCCATTTGCGCCTCGGTTCAAGAGATACCAGGCCTTCGACACCGGGCTCGATCAAGAGGCTCTTTCTGAAGCTCGCTCGTGGTTTCAATCTTTCAGCTCAACACAGCTGCCGAGAGGAAATACAACATACGCCCGCTCAAGTGGACCAGGAGGTCAGCATGTCAATAAGTATACACGTAATTACATCCAAGCAAGTCTTTAGCACTCACAGGTGAAAGGACCGAAACAAAAGCGATCACAGCGTATCCATTGGATCAATTGCTGTCAGTACTCCCCAAGTCATTACATCCTGGCATTCGCAAGTCCAGGTACTACACAGCAACCAATGACTCTTTGACCTTCCAAGCCCAAGATTCACGATCACGGGATGCGAATGCGGAAGACAACAGAAGAAAGCTCATTGAGGAGGTAACAAGCATCTACAAAGATGTGATACCTGCTGAAACAAGCGCGGAAAAGAAAAAGAAATATGAGGAGATGTCAGTCGCTTTCTTTGTTGTAAAACAATTGCTAACATCAATTAGTGGCAGAAGATTCCACGAAACAAGGATAAAACAGAAGAAGTTTACCGGCGCAAAGAAACAATCACGGAGAGGGCCTTCTGATTGAGCAAACATTAGTCAAACAAAGCCAGACAAAACCAGCAGCATCAAATTGATGGCGATATAAAGATGCCTTCAGCTTGCGAAGAGGTATGTAGATGGAATACGAATCTCGATATAATTCCGAAAACTTCTTAAAAAGAAACATCCCTGTTCTTTATCTATACTACCGAGCAATACCTAAGTTCAGACGGTGAAAGCCAAAATTGTACGCACAAATCAAAAGAAATGAAGCTGTCACTATTTGATTTAGCTTGAAAGCAAACAATAGCGGCAGATGGTCCGAGGTTCCTCAGCAGGCGCCTAACGCGCCTCCGTATCAGTACACTGATGGGACTGAAATGAGACTGGGCAAGAACAGAGCATGGTCTCTCTCAGGGAATAGAAACCACAATTATGATGCGTTTAAAGGCGAAATATCGTCATTGATAGGTAAGGGTCATGAACTGCCATACCTCCTTTTATGCATGGTAGCCCTGTGAACATGAGGCAGCTCACTAGGTACTGAGAAGAGGGATACGGATACACATCTGATGGCCTGGCATTCATAATTGTAATCACTGCCGGGCACCAATTCTTCTCGTACTCTATCAATTTAGCGTCCAGAACTAAAACGCCTTGAGCATTATTGTCCATTGTCATTCTCTAACCCATCCATCTTTCAGCTAGACTTTGTCTGACACAACCCCACCCACCTCTCTAGCCCTGACCCTTCTGACCAACCCAACCGAACCCCTTCACTTCAGCCCATCAGTATCGCCATCTCGGCTGCTGATATTTACTCTCTCCAACTCAGTTGTTCTCGATTCCTGTGTTTCTCTCTTCAACAACAGACGCCCGTTTCTCCGAATCAAACAATCTTATTATATTTCGTACTGCCCCTGACGCCGCGCGACAGGTCACCCCCTCTGTTTCGCACCTCTACGCTCTGCGGGGCATCCCGATCTTCTTATCACCTCTCCGTCTCGTCTCGTCTCAACTTCGACGCCATATTCTCACAATGGACTCCGCAGCCCGCCAACAACCCCAAGTCCAGCCCTGTAGATACAAGGTTGGCAAGACACTGGGAGCTGGCTCATACTCCGTCGTCAAAGAATGTGTCCACATAGACACTGGCCGTTACTATGCGGCTAAGGTCATCAATAAGCGGCTTATGGCTGGTCGCGAACACATGGTGAGGATTGCTCTATTGGATCCTGAAACTCCTGTTCCGTTGTCCTTTTTTAACACGCCATGCGCAATGCTAGGTTCGCAACGAAATCGCCGTGCTCAAGAAGGTCTCTATGGGCCACCAAAATATCCTTACTCTTGTCGACTATTTCGAGACCATGAACAACCTCTACCTCGTCACCGATCTTGCACTCGGTGGTGAGCTTTTCGATAGAATCTGCCGAAAGGGCTCCTATTTTGAGTCAGATGCTGCCGATCTCGTTCGCGCCACATTGTCAGCTGTCGCCTACCTCCATGACCACGGTATCGTTCATCGTGACTTAAAGCCTGAAAATCTACTCTTCCGAACCCCCGAGGACAACGCAGACTTGCTTATTGCAGACTTTGGACTTTCACGAATCATGGATGAGGAACAGTTCCACGTTCTGACTACAACCTGTGGTACTCCTGGATATATGGCTCCCGAGATTTTCAAGAAGACAGGTCATGGCAAACCTGTAGATCTCTGGGCTCTCGGCGTCATCACCTACTTCTTGCTTTGTGGCTATACCCCTTTCGATCGCGACTCAGACTTCGAGGAGATGCAGGCCATTCTCAACGCAGATTACAGTTTCACACCTATTGAATACTGGCGTGGCGTTTCCAGTCACGCCAAGGACTTCATCCAGCGCTGCCTGACTATCGATTCTACTAAGCGTATCACTGCTCATGAGGCTCTCCAGCATCCATTTGTCGCCGGCTTTATCAACGCCGAGGGAGAGAGCCAGAACCTTTTGCCTAATATCAAGAAGAACTTCAACGCTCGCCGGACTCTACATGCAGCCATTGATACTGTTCGTGCTATCAATAAGCTGCGTGAGGCTCAAAGTGGGATGATGGATGGAGCTCGTTCAAAGGAACCCAGCCGTGGCGCTGCGCGACAGCAGCCGCCTACCAACAAAAAGGGAGATAGTGCCATCTCAATGGGCAGCAACCAACCAAAGGATAGTGGATATGGAACTCAGACAGAGACGGACGTCGTTATGGGCAACACGTCAGCATCCAATGTCCCCTCTTCATTGCAGCCTGGAAACAACGGAAATAGGGTCATCGAGACATCCAAGGGACTTTGGAGTGCGCCTGCGCCAAAGAGGTAGAGCCAGAATGGGTTCGATGTGTCTGAGTTATTTAGAAATCTGTGAAGGAGATATATCAAAGGGGAACCACCTATGGTGAGACGAAAACATGCTAGAGGAATGATGGATTAACGTTATGAGGAAGAAATTTTGTAACCCGGCATTTGCGTTATAAAGCGGGCGATTAGGACAGGCATGTGCAATGAGGAGGAGAGCGAGGACCAGCAGCGATTTGGGTACATGTATTTTCAACAACGGACCGCAGGCACGCCGTTTGCAACGACTGGAAGGAAGAATCAGTATTTCTATTCTCCATACATTTTGAATTTCTATTTCAGGTTTGGTCTTGGTACTTGCAACGCCTTTTGTGAAACCTCCTTTTCGAGATTCTTGCTTTAGAGACCCGTGACTTCGAGGCCCAGGTCAGCATAATTATCACTGCTTGTGCTATTTTCGGGACGATGGGTTTCTGGCAGATGGGTTTACGGCCTGTAGCCCCTTTTGGACTTCTCGACATCCGGCATAATTAATGTATGTACCTTAAGTGACTCTCGCGTGTTGGCAGTAGCAGATAGTAGGCGGAGTAGGGTCTTCTAATATCTTGTGGCCCTATTGTGTGTTATATGCCAGAGTGCCTTGTTCCTGACAAATGTGGAGAGCGTCTTACTCCGTAAATCAAATACTGTTTTCAAAAGACATGAATGGATGAACTCGGAGTTGGAAATTCTCCTGCTTGAAAGTTGAGCAGTGATCAAGAGCTTCAGATCACATGTTTGTACAACTTAAACTTCTGATATTTGCGTACAACCTAGAATAACAGATCGACAAACTGACTCTGATACTTTTTAAGTCATGATAAAGCGAAATTCAGGACACAGCACTTGCGAATGCCAAGAGGTCTAGAGTGCCGTGCAGACTTGGCGTTCCTGATGCCGCTGAACAGAAGTCAGAGGGATTTCGTGGGTCAGATGAAGATCGACATGTTGAGATTTACATATCATGAACGGGCCCACCTCATCGCGTGCCAGCTGCAACGAAATTTGAACGCGGGACGTCAAGCTGCATATTGGTACGGAGTACTCATTGGATCATCAAAGATTTACAAGGTACTTTCACTCTGAGAACAGGATGTGACAGGAACAATGTGCTGTCAATTCTTCTAGCTGCTAATATCTAGCGAATGGTATCTTTGGTATTCCGTTTCCTTTTGACCAAAGTCAGCCCACCTCCTTGCGCCGCCTGGCTTTTGCTCTCCAGGATCATCCAGGATTCGGCTGTGAGCCAGCTGTCCTTCCTATCTCCTCCTCCTCATGAGTAGGGGTCGCTTGTCATAAAGCATCTCCCACTCGAGTCGTCGTGCAGGCTCTCTAGCGAGCGTATCGGTGCATGACATGGCGTCGTCTCATGTCCATACACGAATTAAACTTCCTCTGGTTGTATACATTACTCTATTCAGTTCCGGTTTTGTCCTTCCGCAGGGTATACATTAGAACGGGACGCATCAGCCCCTTGAACCCATTATTACAGTTTGCCGTCTGGCCCTGACGGCCCTGCGTCAGAATCCAGCATCTGCCGTAGTAAAGCACCGTGTTGCGCCATTTCGCTGTGCCGATGAATGCCAAAGATGTTATCAAAAAAAAATATAAGGTCGAAGATTAAAAAGGGTTCGGGGCATTAAAATCGTAAAATCCCAACAAGTCGCTTCGTTTCCCCGGTGTGGGATGAGAGTGTCCGAGGGTAGCCGTATTATTACTCGGTCGTGCCAATTATCGCACCACGACAACTTCACTAAGCTCCACATCTCGAGCAGGAGCGTTGCCGTCCCAGAGCTGTCCATTGTTGTCCATATCCATGAGCATCCCGGGGAGGGCTTCTTCGGAGAGAGTAGGACTTAGGGTTCCGCTGCTAGAACTGCAGCTGGAGCTGGCAACAGTCCAGCCGTCGCTGGAGTCGGCGCGAGCGCGCCCGAGCAGACCCATACCGAAATACTCGCCATACTCCTCGTCAGAAATGGCGTTGCGGTCGCCATACTCCACGTACTCGTACTCCCATCGTGTGATCTTTCCCTCCTGTCGTCGGGGTAACCATCGGGCCTTTGCTGCATAGAAAAAGCAAGAGGCAATCAAGCCACCGACCACCAAGTCAATGGCATAGTGGTGGCTGAGGTACATGGTGGCCCAGCAGACCCATCCAGCGTACATGATGAAGTAAGTTCGGAATTGGGGGAAACAGTGAGACATGAAAAGAGCCTCGAGAACAGCGTTCGCGGCGTGAAGCGAGGGGAAAGCGCCGAAAGGAACAGGTGCAGTGCTGAAGTTGGTCGTGTAGAGGTCGATGCCAAAAATGGCGTCGATGCGGGCGAGTCCAGCAGGAGACCCAGGCATACCGTAGGCAGCAGGTTCAAGACCGTGCTCCATCTCGTACCAAGGTGGCGCACAGGGGAAGAGAAGCTGGATGGTGACACCCAGTATGCTCATCCAGCCAAAGGTGCGAGCCCAGACAGGGGCAGTACCGGGGGCAGCAAAGACGAACATGAGCAGGGCGCAGACTACAGGAGCACCAAAATGGCACAGGCCGTAGGGGATCCAGGCAAGGATGTCGAGAACCGAGTGTTGATGAGCGGAGAGAATGCTAGACAGATTGGCACCGTACAAGACGTTCTCGAGGGCGGGTAGCACGCGGACCCAAATATGAGGTCGGTACTCGTTGGGGATGAATCTTAAAAAAAGAATTGTTAGCAGGCGATAGATTTGACCTTTGAAATCAACACATACCGACTACAAAAGAAATACAATAGCCAGGTCCAGATTGTCACTGATGGCAGAAAGAATTGACGTGTGGCAGGCATAAGCAGAACCCAAACACTACCAATGATAGCCAGGAGCTTGACACCAGGAGCCGGGGGGGCAATCCAGAAGGAGAAGAGAACCAGGAGGCCAACAACAGCATATTGGAGATCCGACGTCCTCCAATGATGCTTCTGGAGATCACGAACACCATCCCAGGCGTTAAAAGAGGTCTTGAGACTGGTGATCTCCTCATTGCCAGGTCTCGATTTCGATTTGGTGCGTCGACGGCCAATTCGATATCTGTGAGGAACAGTGTTGAGGAACGGCAGATTAACGTGCTCAGGCCAAAGTAGCTGGAGCTTGGGCTTCCCTGAAAGGGTGGCGGAGAAGTCGTTCATAGTGAAGGCCGATAAGAAAGTTGTTTGGATCCGCAGAGCGGTGGTTCGAAAGGGGGCGTGTGAGGATAATTTGTAGCGTAGCGCAAGATAATTCTCGAAGAAATTCGTAACGCGTAGTCGGTAACCCAATATGAATACCCAAAAGCTACCTCATATCCAAGTTGACCTATTAACTTGACTTGCACACATACAACGATGGTCGGAATCGTCGGGATGGCCGTCTAGAGCGATGGTTGTCAAGTCGCAGAGAAGGGAGGCAGCACGCGACAGGGACGCCACACAAAGAAGATGTGCGGCTAGGACCTGAAGTCGAGACGGAGGAAGATAGATGCTTTAACAAGGTGCGAATCTAAGACGAAACCAAGCCGAGGATCGAGGAGAGAAAGAAAGGGAGGGAAGAGCAAGATGGAGGTGAGGAAATGGGAGTAGTAATATGAAGAAAGTGGAGGGAGTGGAGGAGAGAGTGATCGAGGATGATGACGAGGTGCAGGAAAGTGATGCACCAGGGGGCGTGTACCAGTGCAGCAGGCCACTAGAAGCGCTGAAAAACCAAGGTCTTTACAGCTGATTTTGCAACCGTAGTCCGCTAAAGAGCACAAATTCAACAGGGCACGTCGCGCAGGATTCCAGTGGGCGCTAAGCTACTGCCCCCATCACACTCCACTGACATTAGCTTCTTTCAAGGGGCCCGCACAGCAGGATTTTCCTCGTCCTCATCTCAAATGAGTCCGGATGCTGCGGGAGGAGTCATCGATACAAGGGTTTGGGGTACCGGCCAGTCAACAAGCCTCAGTGGGTCGTTGAGCATGGATGGCACCAGGGTCGCCTGGAGATTACACTGGAGCCAGCGCCTAAGCCTAATCAGCTCTTCTCTGACGCTCAGGCGGAGCTCTTTTGTCACTGCGAAGCCAATCAATCAAGACGACACAAACAAAGTTGCTGACATAGCACACTGGCCGGACATCGCGGAGCAACGGGGTTTGCGGCAGCCCGAATCAAGGCGTATTGCCGTAATTTCCTTCAAAGCCGCTGCCAAGCCTGATAGGCGTGCTGAGTCGCGTGAGAATTCGCCCTGTCAAATAACGCTTACTTCCATGTTCCGCGTATTGTATCGCCAAAACTTAGGTTACCGGCCACGTTTTAAACTGAGGGGAAGATGAGATTACCTACCTAGTATTTACCAGCCCAGACAGGCCTACAAGTCGACGTGGCAATCTGGAGTACTGAGCCTCGATCAATCAAGTCAAATGAGCCGCAGAGCATCTGTTCTCCCCATGACTTAACATGTCTTAGTCATTTGATATGATCACTCACAGTGTAGGAATCGGAGGCAGCCCATGCCCCAGTGATCCGTGAAGCAACTGCACTCACTCCATGCGCGTAGTACATCATTTCAGCCTTGGCATAGCTGCTGGGCAACGATTGACTGAGAACGTTAACGGCCGGCTCCTTGCCAACGCAAGCGACCAAGTCTTCCGGATAAGTCCACATTGTTTAGGTAGGTAGTTAAACTCCAATAAATTTTCCGATCAGACTGGCTGTCACAATCAATTGCTGCAAGCACCCTTTGAGTCGGCGTCGGGGGCTCGCCAAGCTCCATGGACTCCGAGATTCCGACTCCGACTTTATCACATCACCATCTGGAACGAATGAGATTGGAAGGGTGATCTGCCGACGCAGATGCACACACACAGCCAGTACGAGGCTTTTCGCTTTCTGACCTCAGCGAGACCCGTGATCCCATGTGCTAGATTGCACTGCGCTGATGATGACAAGACGAGACAAGAACAATCCATGTTCATGACGAGTCTTTGAGTGGCTTGATCAATACAAAGACCCGCTCCTCGATTGCATCTTTGTTTTCTGCCATTGATCAGGGTCCGTGGTCAATCAATGATGGTGGCTGATAGTTACTTGAAGAAAACGTCACCATCAGAAACGGTACCCAGACGGTGTCACTTGGCTTCCTCCACGGCCTAGGTAGGCATTTAATTGAACGGACGGGAGACACTCTTTGTTCTGATGGCAGCGTCATGACTGTGGCACAGTGACATGCGCCTCGAAGACAGACGGCCTACAGTAAATTCGATTATGGGGACAGACTAAACCAATCAGACCAGAACGGGAATCTAGCTTGTAAGATACCTATGACTATGACGATCGCTGGCTCAATCTAACATGACAGCTAACTGTTGATTTCTCAGGTTGAACAGCTCATATCCATGTGTTGGCAGTAACATAAGGGTGCATACAAGGTTGCAATTACAAGTAGGTGTCGAGAAAGCCTGTCTCCTGCTTGCGGTTGAAACATGGAAGCGACCCGGGGATATCCTCAAGGGGACACTTCCGCTGAGGTCATAATCAATCTGCGCAAGCCAGGAGACTTCCTGCAGCTCATAGTTGCTTGGGTCTTAATTATTATGAGCTTTGTCATTCATGCACCGGCCGCTCCGCCACCGAGCATGGCTTTCAATGTTGACAAATCCACTGATACCTTCGACAAAAGCCAATCGACAATCAATCAGCAAATTATTGAGCAAAATTTCAGTTAGTTATGCTCCTTTCTGAAAAAAATATGTTGCACAAGAGCTCCACTGCAAAGTTTCACAGGCCGCAAACCGAGATGGATGATGAGCAACGAACCATTGAGAAGCAATATCAAAGACAAGGATCAGCTCTCTCTTTTGACGCTAACAAGGAGCTGGGGCCACTGCATCTTTTTTTCGTCGCATTCAACGTGGAAGCGAAAAAGCGATTTGCATCCAGTACCTAGGTACCTTAAGGTACTCGCAAACAATGTACCTTTTCCAATTTCGCTGCTTCCTCCATGGACGATGCTTACCATCCGTGGCTGTCCATTGAGGCTTTCGATGCAGCTAGGAAAGGATATTCTAATCCATGCTTAGGTACCTACGCAGTAATCACACCTGTCCTCATTGACAACTTGCATACGCTGCTGCCTTAACCTACCTAAGCTCCAGAGCTCCTTGTCTTGTGATGCAAGTATCAAGTTAACACATATTACGCTGGACGGAAGACGTAGATACCTCTACTGTTTTGGATAATCGAGGTTGCAAGCCTCAATGCTAATGGTACCAATTCAAGCTGCGGCAATGGCGTGCTCTAACTCATGTTGGCGTTTATTAGGTAGCCATTGACTATCTCCGACCTCTGGATTGTGAGCACGAGATTTGTTTCTGGACAGTTGCCAAAGTCATATAAGCAGCCAATTGATATTAATTATCAGTCCAAAAAGACCTGAGCGCATTCTGGGCTGGGATAGACGTACTCGTGATTGAGTTTATCGACAGTTTCCAGTTACCAATTTTAACTCAGCCCTGCTGTTGACGAAATTCTTGGGGGCTCTCAGTGTAACGGTTCAAGTGTGTTCCCAGCTATCCGTACAAGCGCTTCGAATTCAAGGGTCAGCTTCAGATACCTAGTCCATTTCACAGGCCATAGGCGCGTGCAGCCCATCCTGTCACTCAGGAGACATACACACGACGAGGGACATAGTAACCCCACGAAACACCTACACTTTCCCCTTGTCATTTTTGCTGCATCTCGACGCTCACTCGGATGCAGCGGAAGATGGTTTCTTGTTGAGGGTTTACACAAAGGAAACCGTTTGAGCTTTTCTGGCCATTGCGCGAATCAACAGCCAATTAGATTTATTTAGCGCTGCAAGCCTCATCGTCATGACGGTGACGTCCTGCTAGATGGAAAAGAAGGTTATGAACTAAACGCATCCTCAGTCAAGAGCTTTTAGTTATTCGCTCCGACTCCGACGCGGAGTTTTCGATGTGCTGCGCGACACTAAAAAACCAATGGAGGAGGCTCTTAACGGTCGCTCGGGTCTTATTTGTCAATGCGTGAGGCGCGCGCCCCGACGTGAGACGAGGCGCGAGGCCCTAATGCGAGGAAATTGAACGTGGAGAGCGTGGATCCTCCGTTCGGGATGGAAGAGAACAAGCAGAACGAGCAGTGGAGGGCTCAGGGTCTGAGAGAGATTGGGAGGGTCTCACTGAACAGGGATACGAAACTCATCCAGTCCCTTGGATAGAACAGGTCGATTGCTGTCTTGTCGCAGCGCATGATCTTACTGATAAACAACCTGATCAGTATATTGCAATCTCTTTAACACGTTGTCGATTCAGCCGCCCGTGCACGGATCCAACCTGGTTGAAACATCCATGCCACAGCTGCAAAAGCCAAGGTCGAATTGAGGCGGAATGGCCCAAGTTCAGGAGATCGCCAAGGGTCCCCTACCTGCGCACGAGACACTGTCACTTGCGATGCGCTAATTTCAACTTTCAACCCAATCTCAAAGACAGTTCTAGGTACGGAGTACCTTGAATATTATGCTTACAGTAACAATATTGCAAACGAAGGTGCTCATGAGAAGGCAAGAAACAGATCATGTGGGTTGGCCTGATATGTACATGACATTGTTTAGGCAGAGTCTTGGCCTCTGCTGTTACTCGATATGCCGTTAGTGTCTGACACTTCATGATAAGCACATGCTGAGCTTCAGTTAACAGGCTTGCTCTGAGCTCATCTACTTTGGTCTTCTTGCTGATGCTTGAATGTCTGGCCAGAAGCGAAGGGATATACAGTACGTGTCTGATTGGAGTCGCAGGTCCAGACCGCATTGTGTGAACACAGGTATGATGACTGCTGAATACTGTTGCGTGCCTCTCAACCTACCTACAGGGCATGAAAGACCAACGCGGTATGCAAGCACACACCAACAGAGACTAATGCCCAATCGGAAATGCATCATGGTTGATTCTTACTGGACAAACAGTGATGACTGCTACTCTAGCTCCAGAACCATGCCCTCGTGAGCGACAACTCCAAGGAATATCATGGATCACGTATCATGATGCCAATAAAAGCCTGGCTTGGAAGCCCAATACAGAGGCGGTCAATGCGACGACATCCGAGCGAGCCGCCATAATAGGTAGTATTGGATCGAGGGTACAGAGTACTACTCTGTACTCCGTATCTGTAATGTCAACCCAATTGTCACTATCCTCTCTTGCGTACTGTACTTGGGCTGAGATGTGGGTGAGACAATGGCAATTAACAACTGACTAAACAAAATTTTCGTTCTTGAGCCCCAAAAATCGATCATGACGGCCGATTACCTTAACTTAGTTCCCACAGCGGGTTCAATATTTGCTAAGTCCACTGAGGTCCCACCTAATTCAGGGCCATCGAACTTTGCTTTCCGCGTTTGGTTCATTGACTCGGCCGTTTTCTTG
>JABSTL010000931.1:0-42006 GCA_013759095.1 Fusarium sp. NRRL 29148
TTTCTACGCTGTCACTCGACCAGTCCGCGCGCCTCATCCCAACCTGAAGGGTCGTGAGGAGGACACCAAGTCCCGTCTGTAAGGTTTTAAAAAAGATAATGCAAAATTTTTTTACGAAAAACGTCTAGTATGATAAAATAGACAATAATAGAGTTCTCTTTCTTGCCGTTAATGACACCTTCTGTTGATGCCGCTATTGATGTTGGATGACTTCAGACCGACAACCATCTCACGAAAGACAGTCCACCCTGCTGCTTACCTTCAGAGAATACGGAAAAATCTAACCTTTAGGCAAGAGATGAAAGATATCTAGTGCAAGATCTTCCAAAGCAATGCTATATCTTTTCTTGACTCCCCTGGGTACCATGATTGGGCTTTCAATCACAGCGTGGAGGAACATTGATAAGTGAAGAATCTCGTCACAACATCGATGACAATATGAGACGTGACGCGCAACTCGACTTCGCAGCCGATAACAAACTTGTAAATCACGCTGCGGCAAACAGTTGTTCAACTCACGCCATTTCTCACAATCAGAGGCTGAGGCTCAAATGAAGCCATTCACAATGCTTCAAGCGATGCTCACAAGAATAAAATAACTCCCGACAACCCAGCCTCTTGATGTCGCACGAGAGCAACAAACAGCAGAAAAACATCACTTACCACCGAATCCAATCTTATCACAAAAATGACCACTTGCATCGGATATGCATATTTCCTACCGAAGGATGAGATTCTCAACCTCGACTACCTTGATGTTGCCTTGGAAATATTTTACGGAGAGGGCAAGGCAGAATGGCGCACGGCTGGCGATTCAGTCATGTTTACATCGGATACCATTGACTTGGTCGGCTTAAGAGAAATGCTTGGAGATCTGCAACTGACCCGCACGTCGCCTGAGTTCATGCTCAAAATGCTAGGCTTTATCACCGAGGGGCGAGATTCAGAGGGGAATTAGACATAATCCCCGATTCATGCGTCAAAGGTTGTTGGGAATTGACATCTATGCATTTCTACTGAACCAAATGCTACTCAAACGCAGCTACGCACCGCTATCAAGCCGGCTGGGTAGGCCGGGGAATACATAAACCTCTCTTTGTACCGCTACGAATACTTTTGCAGCCCCATCTATTCAAACTTTTATACCTCAATTGTCACAATGTCTGCACCTGAAGAGCCGGAGTTGTGCAGGTCGTTGGGGAGCCAAAGCACTTCAAGCTTGAAACGCTCAGCCGTGATCTTGAAAGGACTCATGGCAAAGGAAAGGCGGGATGGAAACTGATCCAGACTGACAAAGTCAAACACGTCTCAATTACGATCGAAACAGAAGAAATTGCTTCGTTGGTGGAGCACTGCAAAAGTCTTGGCGTGGAAGTTGAATAGGAGCAGAAGAAGAAATAGACAGCCCACAATACATCAAGTATTACAGACACCGTAAATTACCGGACTTGGAGTGAGGATCATGAATGCTCTATCAAATCTACTCCATAAGCAAGCCTACCCTCTAAAACACCGTCTATTTCTGACAAGCAGAAAGGAAAACATCATCCATAAGAAGGGTAAAAGCAGCAGGGTTATTCTTGCAAGTAAGAACAAACGACAGCTCAACAGTAGAATGCGTAGGCGTGACAAAGTTCATGCGGTTGCGGTACTGCCACCAAGCATTAGGGTCGTAGAAAGGATCAAAGTCATCAAAGTTGACACCGTCAAACTTGACGAGGATGTCACACTCGTAGTAGGGAAGATGGGCGCCGTTGCCCGTGTGGTGGCCGTAGCCAAGGTAGTATGTCTGGCCGGGTGTGAGGCCTGTGATGGTTCGCTTGAAACCGGCTTTGACGCCGTCTTTTTGAGGCCAGTGGAGAGCCCTGGAGAATGTCAGTGTTGTTGGAAGAAGGGAGGTGGGGGAGCTTACATGGCGAGGTTGCCACTGTTGGCACGGGCTTGAGGACCGAACTGGCCGTTATAGGTGATACCAGCGTTTCCAGAGATCTGCCAACCACTCGATGCAGATTCGAAGTCACCGTTGGGGATCAGGTTGGTGCCGACACAGTTATCCTGAGGAGGCTCAGCGTTGTTGAGGGGACCGATGGTAGTATCAGGATCGAGCGCGGTGACGGTTTGGGAACCGGGAGTAGGAGTGGCAGGCTGGGTGTCGGGACGAGTCGTGGTGGAAGCAAAGTTGGCATCAGTCGAGGCACCGCCGTTTGCAGAGGTGCTGGTCTGGAAGCCGGGATTGAATGTCTGAGTGGTGGCACCGTTGGGGTCGACGGGAGCGGAAGTTGACTCGCTAGACTGGCCACCAGTTGAAGCTCCGTTGGCAGCAGTCTCAGTAGGGATGGTATTTCCTTGAGTAGACTCGGTGCCCTGGTTCTGGGAGGCGGTGCTAGGGCCTTGGTTAGGAACATTGGTGGCAGTAGAAAGGCTATTCTGGGTAGCAGGCTCAGATTGTGTAGCAGGTCCGTTCTGGGTGACCGGAAGGGTCTGAGTAGCAGGACCGTCTTGAGTTCCAGGCAAGGTCTGGGTAGCAGGTCCACGCTGAGTAGTGGGAGCAGTGCGAGTAGTAGGGGTGCTATTCACAGGCTCACGAATATCACCGCCTCCAAAGTCAAGTCTAAAATCGTTGATGTTCTCAGGAGTCACCTGGTTAGAAATAAAGATGGAATCGATAAGCACGACAGCAGATCCTCCAGCAGAGCAGGTAGTCTGGATGTTCAAGAAACCCTGGGTAGCTGGGGCAGAAGTAGAGACCAAGACTTCGTTGTAGCTGACGCTAGCACCATTGGAGAAAATTCCAGTGGTGAAGAACTTCTGCGAGCCGATGAATGCCTCAAGAACACATGAGGTTGTCGCCTGGGGAGGCGTGAAGACCAGGTAGAAGAACTGAACGGTGTACTGAGTTCGCACATTCAGACCAGTGAGCAACTGCTTGAGCGCCGCAATGTCTCCGAGAGTCTGACGCTTGCGCGTTCCAGAAGACTGGGCACTAAGTGCAGCGCAGCTCCTGTCAGAGCTTGCACCGCCAGGGTTGTAACCCTCGTTAGTGTTAAGGGTGACATCACCGTCAGTGACAAACGGATCGAGACTCGTAAGACCACCGCCGGTACAGGTGTTTGTAATGATAGAATCGACCGGAGGCGCAGGAAGAGTCGTAGCCTCAAGAGCAGCAGATGAAGTCTCTGAAGCGACAGATGTAGAAGTCTCGGTGGTTCGAGGCTTGCAAGGACCAGCGACGGCGCCAGAGACGGCTAGAGCGGCGATGGCGATGAAGGAGCGCATAGTGAGCGTAGGGGTAAACCAAATCAATAACGAATGAATAATAGACCGAGTTGGACGGTTGGAAATTCAGAGGGAAAGTCAAAAGAAGCCAGATGGGAATCTCATTTGTATTGTAGATGTTTCCCGGTGTTTGGGCCCCTATTGCGGAATTGGTGATGCCGAAGGTTTTCGATAGTGCAGTGTGGCGTTTTCCATGTTGAGACGTTCAGCCTGCGCCTTTTGGGTCCGGTAGTTGAACTATTGGTGTTTAGTGTTCCGGTGCCTGGGTTGGTGTTAGTTATGGACCCTGAAATTTGATGTCAATGCCAACATTGTGATCGTGTGGTGAGCGGGAACAACATATCGAGAAGTGACTCACGAATTGGGTGACAGACTGTGATCGACTACGAATTCCTTTCTGAAACAGGTTGTCTCAATCCATTTCGTTGATATACTCTCATTGCCATAATCTGAGCGGCCTAAAAGCTGGGCATTTATCCGCTCCCCCATGTCAGCTGAGAGCCCGAGGGCATCACGAACCCACTCGATAGCGGGACCTCATCAAGCATATTCTGCTTCCACTTTTTAGTGCCGACCATGCATATCAGGAACTTACCGAGATTTACTTCTCATTCGACATCTTTTCCGCTCCGTAATCTCACATTCGATCACTAGCGTCACAGTGACAGCTTTATCGAGAGTCTGGATCCGAGTCGCCCACTAACGCGATTCCATAGCGCCAACGGTAGCGTCTTTACCTTTCCGCTCTTATTTTGCAGTTCAAAACGTTCATGCGGAATGAAATTTTGGGTCTCATGCGCATCATCTATATTATGTGTCGTGGCCATTATCATTTGTTGCGATTGAGCTTATTGCTTAATTAGTCTCCTCACAATTGCTAGACCGATAACCTCGACTATGTAGATTGTAGATCAAGACTTTGAACACTGGCAATCAGGTTCTTCAGCCTAGTCCTCTCCGGGTCATCATTCATAGCCGCTAGTCCCGGAATCGGCCATAAACTATCTGAATGCTCCGCGATAAGAGCCTGCTCATCATCATCAACATGAGAAGCTACGGTATGAGTCTGTACCAACTGCAGATCCTCCGGTTTCATCGCTTTCTGCAGTTGAATAGCCAAAAGTCTACTAACGTGATAATTCCGGGCCTGCTTGCTCAAGCCCTGCGCAGCGAGGATGAGTGTTGAGCGATACCCGGCTTTGATTTGTGGATCACTGTCGCTTCCTTCTGCCAAGTCTGCCACGACTGCGTTGCCGATGACTGTTAGAGCAAATGCAATCCATGGGTCGTAGAACTCAAAGTTGTGTCGTGTGTAGTAGAGCCTCATGATAGTCTCAAGCATTATCTTGGCCTCGTTGAGGACTGTTTCAGGTACTTTTCCTGAACATGCCGCCAGGATTTGAGGACTGTCCTTATGCTCGGACTTTAAGACAATCTGCATAAATCCCATGACTAATTGTTGGTATTGAACACTGTAAAATATTAGAAATCCGAGTATTCTTCTCGATTCCAGATTGGCACTCACTGTAAGGATAAATGGACTGGGAAAACAAGGTTCTTGGGCTGGAGGCAGTCTGGAAGGCTGTCTTTCCAACCATCGAGCTTCTTCTTAATCCCGACGATCTGATCAATGGAAAGAGGCTGTGACGAGTCACCAAACATCAGAATACCAAGCTCGTTCATAATATGCCTCAATTGCACCTCAGCTTGGAGCTTGTGCCCGACATGTAGACGATTGCGCGTAGGAGTATGAGGATATTGCGTCCAGACTTCACCATGCCAGTCCGGACTAAGATTCGCGTCTGGGCACAGTAGAACTGGAGGTTTCGTAATCGGGGGTGGACGGAAGAAGGAGAAGTTGAACAAAGTTTGCCACGAGTATAAAACCCATGCTGTGTATACCCGAGCCTTATCCAGCTCAGGATCGCCTGGGTGAGTCGCAGATCCGAATAAGTCAAGGTCTTTGCTCATCTCAAGAGCTTTTGTCAGGTACAGTGCTCCGACCTGGTCCATACCGTTGTTGGTAGTGGTATAGCTAATGATCATGGCCGCTTGGATGGTTGGTATAGAGCTTTCTTTGCAAGACTCGATGTCCCATAACCTTCTTGCCTCGGCCATGAAGCGATATGAGAGCGATTCAAAAAGCCACATCTTGGATCGATCTGGTACATCAAGGGCGCTTTGCTGGGAAGGGTCAGTTCTGAATCCATGATGCTGGGGAATGCATTACAATCGCTAGTGATAACATGGCGTTGACGAGCAGCGGGGTACAAAACCTCGTTCTGCCCGATGCCATGTCTTTGAGGAAAAGGTCTTTCTGTACGAAAGGCCCGCATGGATGCGGGTAGTAAAAGTATGCACAGATGAGCCGTCTCAACAGCTGGTCGTCAGAAATGACTCTGGTCCATGGCCTAGCTTTAATCTTGTCGACTATAGGCTCTACCATCCGAGCAGCGTGATATGGCACTAGGTAGGTGATGTGATAGTCAGAAGTATCTGGGTTATGGTCGACAGTCTCCCCTTGGGCTATCTGCCCAGCAGTAGCTGAAGGATTTCCGGTCTCCCGGATCGCGTGCAAGGCCGATGCTGGTAGTGTCGCGTTGGATAGTAGAGAGTCCAAATACATATTATCAGGGATCGCCAAGTGACTAGGTATCGCAGATATGTACGGAAACTCGTAGCGGCGCGTGGTATCAGCCGACAACGAGAGCTGGATGAGCAGGTGTCCGTTCTTGACGTGGCTGAGAATAGACGCCGGTTCCATACCGGACCTTAATCGACGCAATACCTCTGCGGCATCTTTATCGCCCATAACCTTCAGGAGTTCGAAGAGCTCGGCGTACGTCGATTCCCTTTCTCGGGCGCCCTTATATTCTTGTCTGATGTCATTGGTCGGCATGCGATACACGCACTCTACCTTGAGTCGCGTGCAGGAGAGGCACATAGGCCTTACGCCGTCGCACTAAAGAGTCGTCAGATCAAGATCACTCAAGCTCTGGGCTGTCATCTCACTCTCGTCTTGCGCAGTCTGCACTTCTCGCATGCCAATGATGTTGGCGGTCTTTTCCGAGCTACTTTCAGCGGTGATGGTCTCTGTGGCTCTCTATTTCTCGCCGATGAGGGGAGGATGGCCCTTAGCGGAGGCATTGCTTGTGTGCTGTTGATACCTTTACTAAGTGATCGAGGAGTAAGAGCCTGTCTCTATGATGGTAAAATGATATCAGGATCTTGGCTTGCTCCGCGGTCCAATTAGAGCCATCGGCGTCTACACCGACCCCTGAGTGGTACCCACAACAATCACAGTAGGCGGAACAAGGTTGGTCCGAGACAAAAAAAGCAATTGTAGACCGGTCAACGTTTTTGTGCCTATCGCTTTTAAAGCTGAAGTTCATTGTGATTGTTTTTTATGTGTTGGATTGATATGCCTCGTCAGATATTATCGGCTTCACCTGTCAATCAATTTTATCAGTCTTACTGATAGAACGGTCAACATCCCTTGGATATCCATTAAGTAGATAACCATTACTCAAGTGGAAGCTTCTTTATTATTGATCAACTGTTCATCAATCTACCCGAAGAACTTGTGGCAAGGAGAATACATAAGAATGAAGGTTCTAGTCTGCAATGCGCATTAACAAAATATACGGCCTCTTATCCTAAACTTGGGAAGTATGAAAAGTAGGTCTGTTGCCATAGGTTTGGCTTGTCGACTTCCCTGCTGGCACGCTTCATCTGCCTAAGATCCCTAAGGATTATCTCAATAGTGGCCTCGACCCTGATACTCCTTCTCTAAACTACCGAGATACCCTTCCACGCTGTTTCCACCTACAGTAAGCTCTTTAGCATCGAGCAAAATCCACATCATACGTCCTGGCATGGTTTCATTCCCGGTGATGTTCTTCCACTTATGCGCAGTGGCCCTTTGAACGCAGACATCTCCCTGACGCATGATACGCACCTCTCCAGAGTCGAGGATCAGTTCAAAGACTCCCTCGATGACGATACCGTAGTCAATAGTCAGAGACCGATGGAAGGGCGACTCTACACCAGGGCCAAAGTCAATCATGCGGACGATAGACCCGTCACGGTAGTGGAAGGGAGGCTATGGGATACATCAGTGACTGAAGTTCATAACAATTCCGGGAAGCTTACCTCCTCCTGCTTTGCCTTTACGACATCAACGTCCTCATTGAGATTGACGGGTGTTTCTCGAGTGGAGTAGATGATATTAGCCACAGCTTTGTTCTCACCCATGAAGCGATAGTGTTCGCCGTGGTCTGAGGTTAGGAAATGGGCTTTGCCATCTTCGCGGTGGCCAGTGATGTGTCTGACGATCTGGCGTAGGCCAGGGGCAGGAAAGCTCGCAACATAGTACTCGGGAGTCTGTGGTGCAGCTGAAAAACTACTGTCTGCCATTTTGCGACATATACAGCTTTCGTGCGAGAGGGTAAGTGGCGATGGAGATTGAACTTTGGAGGATTCAGTGCTTGGATGCTTGACGAAGACGGGGTTGTCAAGAGATGTATCCTGTCTACTTGTCGCTAGGCTGGTTTATTTCTTCACTCGCTGCTCTGGCAGAGGATTGCAGATGTCTGATGTTTCACACTATTGAATTTCTAATCATCTACTTGCAATCATTTCTTGTGTAGCTATTCTAGACCAATCGTCACTCCTGATGCTACCAACAGGATTGGCATTATGGTCACGTTTGGCGACATATCAACGCCGTCATTGCTAACGAGGTCTCACCACTTACTAAATCACCTGTTTGCCAAACTATGGTATCGGGTCTCGGATAGATTCAATGCCCGTTGCTGAGGGATCAGGTTGTGGAAGCAGTACACTGCAGACACGTCTACACCGCTAGATGTAAGCTTTATGCCATCGACAGAGCGCAAGACAGACGTGAGACGCTGTACGCGCAATGTGAGTCAGCATAGACAACGCTTGTGTCTTGACACCTGAGCTCAAGTTCCATGCTGGGAATGTAACCAATTACTCATTGTACTCCCGAGAATTCTGTTCGCACTTCCTGCAAGTCATGAAGTGAGATCTTAAGGATATGTTACAAACTCACTACTGTACTTGATGTAACGTCGTTTATCGCAACACTTCCCAGGATGAACGGGTCTTCTTGGATCCAGGAGATTATCAACTGGACTTGATCGACACTCACTGCTTTGTCATAAGTTCATACTTCATCAAGACATCTTGCTATAATCATAGCACCTCTCATGCTGTTGCTTTGAACAAAGACCAACTTACCAACACCTCTCGGTCATTACTTCTCCTTGATACACCTAACATTTTTCGAGATACTTAGCAGTGAAGAGAACATGGCAACCTCTAATCGATGCACCGAGTTTCCTGCCCCAGGACTTCGCAACCCATTCCGCTATGTCACTGGCCATGATAGTAACGGCGAGCCAACATTTCTGCTGGTAAGTATTAGTCTTCTCATCAAACCTGTCAAAGACCCAAACTAAGATCCTTCAAGACAGATCATGGCAACCACCGCGCTGTTATGCTAGACGGTGAAGGCGCTCAGAGCATCATGTACAGCAGCAACAGTAACCCTGTGCAGCTCACTAACAATGCCGACCTGGAATTTGCAAGAATAAACAGAGTATGTCTCTAGACTTCGCATTAATCAATGTAGCTAACCTGCTAACCTCTATCAGCCTTCTCTCCACATCCCAAAAGGCTGTGTCGTTCGCATGGTAGACTTTGCACCGGGCGGTGAGTCCAACATGCATCGCGCTTTGTCTCTTGGAATAGGAACTGTCTGTGAGGGTGAAGTTGAGCTCTGTTTGAGTGAAGACGGTAAAGTCAACCGTGTCCTTCGCCCAGGAGATGTTATTATCAATCGTTGTGCTATGCATCGCTGGAGAAACACGTCCAAGGAAAAGCCAGCTCGCGTGCTCTTTGTTATGCTGGACGTTGAACCGGTTTATGTTAATGGCAAGCCGCTTGAGTTTGATATGGGAGAGCTAATGAAGGAGTATGGTGACTACAAGGAGGGTGAGGGCGCAAATAAGAAAACGTAGGGTAAAAGGATGATTAGGTTCACCTTTTCTGTTTATTTCGCATTCGTTTTTAAGCTGGATGATGTGCATTTTGGACAGTATTCTTGTCGCAGATTGTTCACAACCTCAAGAGAGAATTATCCTTACGTCTCGTACCATAGGTCCGGAGAAGTTACAGTTATCTGAGCATTTCAGTTACAAATGTCAAAATACCATCCATTAATTCAAGCTGACGATTCATTGTTTCTTCCTGAGTCATTCTGAAGTTGGCTTTGTAAGTGAACTATGTGGTTGACTGTCACCGATAGCGAGAGAAACTGGCATTCTCCATTTCCCGTCCATGACTTATCCAAAGGCAATGCAAAACAAGAGCTGAAGCTCATGGTGCCCTTAGCGCCAGCCTCCGGGCGTCGGAAGACAAAGAAGGGTACGACCGTCAGACTACGAGTACCTGTGATACAGAAGCAAATGGAAGAATGGGCTTGGATGATGACGCGTGCATTCGTATTCGTGTGACGTGACCCAAACTTGTGTAGCCATGCTAATCATGGATAAGACAAAGAATGCTTACCGATGTGAAAGTATCAAGCCACCGATACATGAAAGTAAGTACGTTACTTTATCAGGTCGGCAAGAGGGGTATCCCGTACAGTGAAGCTGAGGCACACAGACGGAATTGACATTTGCCATGTCAAAACGCCATGCAGATTACGAATCACTCTGCTTTCTACAGCAACAAGACCTCAGGGTGTTGAGGGAAAGCAATAATATAAAGATTGGCAATCTATTATCCAGATAGGAAGGAACGACAACATAGAAGACGAAGACGATAGAATTTCCTAATCTTACAAACAGACAACACAATTCCTGAGCAACGATGACGACTTACGTGATCACTGGTATTTCCCGAGGTCTCGGAGTAAGTTTGCTAATAAAGCTACACAGACAGCGCTGATCAACTTCCAACAGTACGAGCTCACTCGCCAGCTTTCCAGCGACCATAGCAACATCGTCATCGGCATCGTGCGAGACAAGCCCGCGACCGTCACCAAGATTTCTCAGGATGGAGAGCTCAACCGACGCTCCAACATCCATGTTATCGAAGCCGACTTGACGGATCACAATGCACTCAAAGTAGGTAGCAGAGTTGAAACTATTCATTCTGTACCAATGGAGATTTGACGGGATATAGGGAGCCGTGAAGGAAACTACCAAGATCACCGGCGGGAGTATCGACTACCTCATCGCAAACGCGGCATACGTCTCGAAATTTGACACGTTTGACCCTCTCGGAACCCTGTGAGTATCGCCTCAGAATAAAAGACCGGTGTTCAATGGTACTGATTCCATTAGCGGCAATACCCCCAAGGAGCTTGAAGATGATCTCAAAATGCTCTTTGACGTCAACGTCGTGGCCAACATTCACCTATTCAACCTCTTCATTCCCCTTATCCTCGAAGGGAAAGAAAAGAAAGTCGTGACTATCTCCACTGGCCTTGCTGACCTGGAATTCACCAACAACTTTGAGCATGAGTTTACCCCGCTGTATTCCATCAGCAAAGCCGCCATGAACATGGCAGTCGCCAAGTTCAATGCCCAGTATAAGAAAGATGGCGTTCTGTTCATGAGTGTCTGCCCTGGAATGGTAGACGTTGGCCAATTTAATCACGGTATGTTGATATCTCCCTGCGGATTGCGGTGTATTAATGATATCAAGCGACCCCACAGCAGATGGAGGCGATGGGGGGGATGATGGCCAAGTTTAAAGAGTATGCTCCGCATTTCACTGGGCCAGCGACGGCAGAAGCGGCGGTCAAAGACATGAGAGCCGTGTGGGAAAAGGCGAGCATCGAGGGCGGTTATGGCGGTGCTTATCTTTCTCAGTTCGGCAACAAACAGTGGCTGTAATGACAGACGATAACTAGAAGATTGGCGGTGCAGTTTCATTGAAACCAAGAACTTGGTTGTTACTTTTATCTAGTCCCTGAAAATCTACACATGCCTTATTTCATGCCGCTTACTGGATCCTCTATTTGCCTGCCTCTGTGAAAAAAGCGTGGCTAAGTTAGTCTGATAGAATCGGAACATAGAAACGGAACCGATTGTTAGGGTCATACTTGGCCTTTAGCTTTCGAAGTTTGGCCAATCGCCACGATTCGTAGCCATATATTGACTTGAGGCTCTCATACTTGTTCCCAGAAGCGTAGTTGATATAAGTCGCCGGCTTGCGCGTAGGAGCTCCCGCATACCACATATCCCGGGCTTCTTGAGCCCATTTCTCAGCAGGACCTAATAGATTGGAACCTTCAGGGACCACGGTTGCGAAGAATCTTATTTCTCTGTCAGTATGATTCAATAGATTTCTGTAAGAGGAGAGCGTACGCAATATGATACTCATCACGATGGGGGTAAGCGGTTGACGCAGAATCGACAGCCTGCACTCCTTTATGCGCATATCCTTCATAGTATAATCGAGCAGTCGCCGCTAGGTCTGGGTACAATGCGGCGTTCCGCATGAAATGGTTATAGAGCACTCGTTCTGTCGTGATGTTCCATGTCTGCAACATGACGCTGGCCAAAGAGAAGCGAGCAGAAATGCAGTTAGATAGGTCTGTGTTTTGGCGCACGGGAATCTCGGGATAAGGCACGTCGCCAATTTCTTGCTTGATGGCATCGATGGCATTGAAAGGGCGTAAGATCCTTTCTGCCTCGGACGCTGGCCCGGCATAGGCAAATGTAAACCAAAGGATGGCCTGAGCCGCGTCAGATCTTGCATGCGGGCTCAACATAAAGAGGCAACACTCACCTCGTCACGCCGAATGGATGGATCTATATAGATCTGTCCAAATACCACACCGAGCAACGGAGGCGTCTTCCCATCATCCTGAAGCTTATTCAGTTCCTCAAAAACCCTTTCGAGCTTATCTTGACGCCAGTAGTAGTTATGGTAGTGCCATGTCTTTAACTTGGCGGGGTAGATCCTGAGCTTCAGGTTCGTAACGATTCCAAAATTGTGGCCTGCACCTCGCATCGCCCAGAACAGATCTTTGTTACTCTTGCCACTGACAGTGATAGTAGATCCATCTGCTAGAACAACTTTCATCTCAATAATGTTATCGCCAGCCAGTCCGTAAAGGCCCTCGTATCGACCATGGCCTCCACCCAGAGCAGGGCCTGCGAGGCCAACGCATTGATTGGAGCCGGTGCCTGAGCAGCGTTATTGTTAGTAGCGCGAGTGGCATGGAAATAAATTGAGATGTGAGCTCACTTGCGACATAACCACGATCCCATAAAAATGGTATGACTTCATATGCATACGCACCGCCCTGAAACCAAGCAGACTTTCCATCTCGAGAAATATCCATAGACCTGAGTTGTTTCATGTCAATCTGCATTCCCTTAAACGCACCAAGCGATTTGGTAAGGCCATGCCCACGATTAACAACAAGAAAGTTGATACTATTCCGATTGCAATATTTCACCTGAACGATCAGCACAAACGGACATTTACGCCATGAATCATGGACTAACGATCTTGGGGATGTCAACTTCGTTCGCCGGCTGAACCACCACTTTTATATCTGGAGGTGCCATTGTATTCCATCTGTTTGTTGCTTCAAGCCAGAGAGGATTACTTGGGAGAAGAATAAGGGAGTTTTCAGAGAGTAATGCGCCTAGCTCCTGTTGGATTTGGAAGACTGGCACGTCGCGACGAGTGAGATGGTCTGATTGGAAGTATGATGGGATAAATAGTGGTGAGCTGACTGCTAGTGTTGTAAGCAGCGCGAAAGTCAAGAAGAAGCGGAGAGTCATCATATTCAGTTGTAAATAAGATCCGTAGAGGACCAGAACGCTGGAAAATGGTCTTTCAAGCGCTGTAGATCTGGATATATTTGACCGAAATGGTTATTGCAAAGAGCAGCTGAGATTCATTGGTACAAACACAGTTAGGTTGTATGAACAATGAAGCCGCTCAGGCTCATTTTACAGTCTTCCATTGATATAAAGTCCTACGCAGAATCCTCCAAACCATTCTTGATCTAGCAACCGCTCCAGTCCAGTTAAGACCACCTTAAGCAAACAACCCCAATACTTCGTTTGTTGAGACTCAGCACGTTAAACTGTTTCAGCTCTGTTGTAGACATCCTGTCGGAGTCCGAGTCCTAGGTTCAGACTTTGGAAGGCTGTCTCAGCTCTTTCAGCTTGTCAGCTGTGCTACACATCGCACCTGACCCGGCCCCCAGCAAAACCACGGATTTTCAGCATCGGTCAGCATGACAGCGGGGGCAGAGTAAGAAAATGGGCTAAATATAAGCCCTGAAGGAATGTTGCGGCGCAAAGTGGTCTGGGCTGCTTCCAAAAATTACGATTCAGGAATAGTCCAAAGAAGATCTTCGGGGACTGCCTTCCACTGTCCGTGCTCATCAAGCAGATGAGACGCTTGACTCCACACAGCAGCCACAGCCTCCGCTCTCTTGGTGCTCCGCGAAACAATAAGGACAGGGAATGGGGACGGTATGGACATTATACCTTCTGTGACGTCGTCTGCATCGGGGATGATGCCTCTCCCGGTCTCGGAGTTGACCACCATGTCAAAGTCGAATGCCCACAAAAGGCGGGAAATAGCTAAAAATAACGACCGGTCGGCTATGTGCATGCCTTGACATCTGCGTCTTCCCGCCCCGAACACGTAGTGGTCTCGTTTGGCAGGGTCTGGGTTATTTGCGGCTTCGATAGATGTTTGCTGATCATTGATGTAGCGCATGGGGTTGAACTGTCGGGGCGATGGATGTCTTTTCGGGTCGTTGTGAATTGCCCTGTCTGCATGTTAGTGGGTAAGAACGGTGAGTATGGCTCGCTGTAAGACTCGGGTCTATACTGACCAGACGTTGATAATGACTGTTGCTCCCTTGGGAATATGGTATCCGAGATAGCTATCTTGCTGGGCTGTTGCATGAGGTATACCCAGCATGAATCCAGGCATCCAACGCAGACTTTCTTTCATGCAAGCATGGACATAGGGCAGATCAGGCATATCGTCCAGGCTTGGTAGCCGGTCTCCACACACAAGATCAAGTTCCGCTTGCGCAGTCTTCGCGACATCGGGAAATACGACCATGGCTTGAACAAAACTGATGAGAATACTGGCCGTTGTTTCAGAGCCGGCTTGAAGTAATGAGCCACTAAGATACGAGGCAAAAGTGTCGGAGAACCCTTCTTCTTTTTGCAGCTTGACTAGGTCGACGCAGACACAAGGCTGGTTGAAAGGAATCAGCATTGGAGTTGTCGCTGATATGGGGAGCTACCTTGGCTGAGCCGTCGTTGAGCCCCTTCTTGGCTGCAAGGTAGAGCCCACGAAAGAGACTTAGTTCCCGCTTATGGATCCTACGCCCTTCCCTCTTTATAGGCATGAGAGAGTCTGGGATACGTCTCAAAGCGGGTATAAGATCTAGAAGGGCCGCTGTCTGGTCAAATAACATTGTTAGGGGACATCAAACTGACAAGAGAAAAGGAAACGTACTCTTGATCCAATCATCTCAGAACTGCGATCGAATATCTGGCGGCCATATTAGCAAGTTGCATTCTGAAGGCCAGTATCATAAGCAGACATCAAACGCTTCTTTGAATCGCTCATCCTGAATGCTCGTGGTACGAGAGCCGAATGTTATCTGGGTAGTCAATGAAGCTGTATATCGACGCAAGTGATCAACAAAATCGTCCGGACTCTTTAGAAAGTCGAATAGCATCATTTTGCTCTCTAGGTCCTGGTACGGTATGTAGCTTCGAGCCGCTGTCACTCCCAAGATCCGATGGACAAGCTTCCGCGCCATTTTCCATACCTCATTATCTGGCTGTTACGGTTAGCGATACCAAAAAGCCATGAAGCATCTTCGACATATACCATGAATAATATGCGATATCCTCCACTGAGGACATCTTGACCTATGTATGACTCTGGTCGGCTTGAGTAAATGCCGCCCCGCTTATCTACAAGGTCTTTAACAGTCTGATCTGTGTTTAGGACTATCATGACCTTTGTCCCTAGTATTAGTGAGTATATAGGGCCATACTCCTCGGCCCATTTTTGGAACTGAATATGGCGCTTTCGATTTGGGATCTGGTGCAAGTTGCCGATTATAGGAAGGATCGGTGGACCAGGAGGATAACCCGTTGGTCGACGTCCGACTTTGCTCAGTCGCCAGAGGCCAAGGATCAAGACTGGAATCAAGAGATAGACAACGGCTGAGGAAGACATATCTGATTAGAGACAAGATGTCTGAAGTGATATTTGCCGGGCTGGAATACAGCACAATGGGCAGAAAAGGGTTATCGGATATTTGCAGACTGCCTTTCCATGCCCCAGTGATTAGGTGGTGAATTACATCTACACCAAGCAACCAAAGAGACATATTCCATTCAGTGAAATCGCCTCTGACCCATCCTTGGATGCGTAATCCTATACACAAAGCCCTTTCAACTCAAGCACGCAGATGACATGTAACTGCTCACTTTGAAGCAATGCACCTCATTCTCGTGGGTTGGTAACCGACAAAAACTTCCCCAAACTTCCTTCAATCTGCGCCCGCAAATAATGCACAGCATTTGCTAAATCAGCGTTGTCAATGTCTTGGCGTATAGAGAGGGCGCGATTCAAGTTGCACAAAGGTAAGGTTACAGAACGACCCGCTTGGATTATGAATCAGATGTCTGGTCTCACAAGAGCACAAGAGCACTGTTGCAGGCGCATAGCCTAATACTCAGGCTGAAATGAAATGTATGAACGATCAATATGAAAGAGCCGTACATCGTTTCGGTCACACGATAGAAACACAAAGTATAACCTTTCCCGAATCTTCTCTCAGTGTTGCTAAGCCAATGAGCCAATGAATCACAGTCTTAATCCACCAATATCCATTGTGTCTCCTTCCAAGTATGTTAAAAAGCAGCACCAAGGTACAGGCTTACCAATCGCCAATCACTTATGTTGGCTCGCGTCACCTTCCTCGGGTTATGTGAGCTATTGCCTGTAACACATATCACCAGTGTTGGCACGTCCTTGCCCAAGTATTTGAAGCCCATTCCTGTTTCATAAACGCGACTCGTTATGTCACATTCTCTTCTCAAGCTACCCTCACCACAACTAATCCTTCTGCCCACCAATTAGCTTCAGACACTCCACGCATCATGGCACATGCATTTGACATTTCACCTGAGAAACGTGCCAGTCGTGCCAGCTTCATCTGGCGACAGCTCTTCGTCACACCACCAGCCGTCTCATCCGATGAAGTCAACCTGGCGGGAAGAACAGCACTTGTTACTGGCGCTACTGGTGGTATAGGCCTCGAGATTACACGCCAGCTGCTGGGCCTTGGATGCAGGGTCATCATGGGTGTTCGAGATGAGCGCAAAGGAGAATCAGTCCGTCAGGACCTAATCCAGGAAGGCAACCTAAATGAAGACATGGTTCGGGTTTGGAAGCTAGACCTCTCATCATACCATTCAATTATTGCCTTTGCTGCCAATACAAAGACCCTCAACAATCTGAACATCGCCATCCTCAACGCAGGTATCTACAAAGTATCAGAGGCTTTCAGCCCGACAGGGTATGAGGAAGGGATGCAAATCAACTACCTATCAAACATCCTCCTGCTCATCTCTCTCCTACCCATCATCAAGAAGAATGCACCTGCGGGTGAGACCGGTCACATCTGCCTCGTGTCATCCGACACAGCCGCCTGGGCTAAATTCGAGGAGAGAACCTCGACACCTCTCCTACCCTCATTCCAGAAGCCTATGAAAACATGGGACATGGGAGAGCGCTACGGGACCACAAAACTCCTTGGCCAGCTATTTCTCACCGCCTTATCGAAACGCGTTTCTTCAGTTACATTGTCCTGCGCGAACCCGGGGCTCTGCGGTGGTGGCTCAGACCTTGCTCGTGAAGCAAAGGGTATACTGCGGCTTGCGCACAGGATACAATGTCTTGTACTTAGTCGAACATGTGGTGTTGGTGCTCGTACAATTGTGCACTCTGTTACGACGCTGCATAGGCAAGCACATGGTCACTATGTCGAGGGTGATAAGATACAACCGTGAGTAACCAGACTCCTTCGTATTAGGACAACGCTAACTATCTGGGTAACAGCATGGCGCCAATTGTGTATCAAGATGAGGGGAAGGATCTTGCTAAGCGACTGTACGAGGAGACCTTGGAAGAGTTTTCGTTTGCTGGGGTAAGACAGATCATAGAGGGCATATCAGATTAGGAGCAGTGCTATGTGACCACCCATCATAAGAAGACTTTACCTGGTACCCGGGTTCATCTGTCGTGCATGGATGGCCATCCGGATTCCGAATATCTGTGGAACAAGGGGCCTTGATGCCACACAGACCTAGGACTTTTGCAGTGCTAACAGCCAACAATATTCTGCGTTGAACTTTTTCTCGACTGTTGATTTGATAAATCAGTAACTCAGGTGTGCTCTGTGTGACAGTTTGTAATTGATTCAAAGCCTGGTAGAGTAAGCAATTGTCAGTATTACCAAGACAATCCTGCATACACAAAACAAGGCGGTAGAACATTCACTGAGTTACAACAACTTACGACCAAGAGATAGTGCCACTCGAAGTATAAGATGCCTCAAATTTCCATTGTTGGTGGTATAATAGAGACAGCATCCACATAATCCCTCACTACTCCTTCCAGTCACACAGTAAGACGTCTTGTATCACCCCCATTGTACAATATGGTACGTACATGGCAATTATGGCTCTCCCCACGGCCCGTGAAACGCACCGCAACGCCATCGGAGCCGCGTATGCTCTCTCAACATGCCGCAGCGCTGTTCGAGTTTCAATACGAACGTGATGGTCGGCTAGTGGTACGTGAGACGCATTATGCGGAGAACGAGCTTGTTCAGGATGGTCGCTCAGGGCCACCACTGTACGCCCCATGCCCATCATCATCAAACTTGTCCTCAATAGCTGATGATGGTGGAGGCACATTCATTGTGGCCAGACAGAGTACTTCCAAGTTGATAGCGGTACATTGGCAGTCATCAGGAATGGAAAGAAGAGCATCCTCACTAAGGGTGGTGGCATCATCAAGATCCCTCCCGGAACCCGGTATCGTATCCCATCTTCTACCAATATAGCGCGGTAGCGTTAACACAAGGCGCTGCAGTCATAGATTTTGGGCCGAAGATCCCGTAAAGGAGGACCTCGTGTTCCGAGTCTGGGCAGAGCCACAGAACTTGGACAGAGGTTTTGATGAGGCCTTCCTGCGTAACTATCTAGGCTACCTCCGAGACTGCGAAGAGCAGAACATACAACCTTCGATTTCTCAGCTTGTCCTGCTTGGCTGGAGCGGCGATACCCTCCTATCGCCGCCATTCTGGGTGCCTCTGTGGATCTTAAGGCTTTTTCATTTTGTGTTAGCTGACCTGGTTGGGAAGCGTTTATTAGGGTATGCTGGCTTTCCATGCTTATGTTGAACTTGCCGATACTGATACCGTGATAGGTATCACTCAAGCTATAAGGAGTATAGTCCCAAGGTCAACATAATGGCGGGAAACTCAAAAAAAAATGGAGTGAAAGCCGCGTCACCTCGGGTTTGCCAATCAAGACCCAAGGTGCTGATCTAGTATAGATGGCTCCTTGAAACAATATGTCGCTTGCACCGATAGTATCTGTTAGCTCTATAGACATCGCGAATATGGATGATCATCACAATTTGCATCTATTTTGTCACGAAGTGAAATGAATGAAGGCGCGTACTCCACCACATGTAGATCAGAATTGCTCGCGTTCCTTGTACATGCTGCGCACCCTGCTAACTCGATAAAATCAAGTGATCGCGCGGTCTTGAGCATACAGTAATATTGGATTGATAATCACGGCTTGCGCCTCCTTAAAGTACCCTTCCTTTCTCGTCCATATTCATGCTCGTGATGGCTACAATCGAGGCTCAGCCCCGCCAGGCAAAAGCCATGGTTTCATCCACGATATGTCTTTGCTCAGCCAGCCCCCAAAGGCTGGTAGAGGGGGGTTAGCTGAGCTTCAATCAGCTTTGAGATTCGCTCACCCATTGTGTCGGAAGCCGGTTGTGAATAGCGGGCATGAGATGAAAGCAGATTTCGATAATTTAAAACGTGATGGTAAAATAAGTCGACTGTGCCTCTCAGCAATAGTTGCAGTTTACCGTCTATACACTTTCAAAATGAGGTTCTACGCTCAATTTGACGCTTTCCAGTCATCAATGACTCTTCTAAAATCGGTCTGGCTAGCAGGCTGGCTAATGGTCCTTTTCTACAGCAGCCCTAGTAACGCCATTACTCTTAACATATCCCAATCTCACAGCGCCGACCTGAGCTATCTTCTAACTAATCAATATCATGGATGGTCATCCAACACGTCAATAAACTTTGCTGGATCAAGTGACTTCTTCTCTTCGACGGAGAGATGGACAACATTCAGTGCCCCAACATATGCGGCTGTCATCAGTCCAGGAACAGAGGAAGATGTAGCCAAGATTGTACGTGCATACACATTCAAGAAGTGTCCGGAAAATTAATATCTTCGGAGATAAAACTTGCAACAATGCATAACATTCCCTTCCTTGCGACTGGAGCTCGCCACGGGTATACAACTACCCTCGGAGACTTACATAACGGCCTCGCGATTGACCTCAGTCATTTCAAAGAATTCGAACTTGACGCGGATGCAAAAACTCTGACTGTTGGCCCCGGTGTCACCGTGGGTGAAATATTCGATCCGCTGTTCACTGCCGGATTTGACATTCGTGAGTTGCAATACCTACAATCGTTAGTTTAGAGTCACTGATGTATGGCTTAAACAGAGACCGGCAGCGCTCCTTGTCCTAGCTTCATCGGCGTGACGCTTGGTGGCGGCGTTGGTCGCTTCCAAGGTGTCTACGGCTTACTTGCCGACGCGCTCATCTCGGTTCGTCTTATCACAGCCAATAGCGAAGTTTTAGAAGTATCAAGAACCAGATACCCTGATCTATTCTGGGCTGTTCGTGGCGCGGGTGCAAACTTCGGTGTTGTCACCTCTGCCACTTACAGAGTCCACCCACTAACGAACAACGGCGATATGTTTGTTGCGGAATTCCTCGTTCCACCTCGAAGATGGTCTGAGTACTTCCGCACGATGGAAACCATGTCACCACTCCCCGCCGAGCTATCATCTCTACTACTGAACAGCTTCAACACGACCACTAACCAGGTATGAACTCAGCACTTCCTTGTTACAACGGCTGATTAATGCCTTTAGACCCAGCTGTTTGCACACTGGGCTTACAAGGGCCCTGAAACCGAAGCACGCAAATACCTCTCACCAATCTTGAACATGAACCTTACAGCAACTCAGATGAGAGTTCTTCCGTGGAATAGGCTCGTGGAGAACACATTCGCTGGAGCTGCCGTTACTGTTTGTGAGCCCAACACAAACCGAAATCTGTACACCTTGAGCATGAAAAATTACTCAGCCTCGACTTGGGAAGCTGTATCTTCCAAGTTGGCGACTTTCTACGCACGGTATCCTCATGCGCGCAGTTCTTCTCTTCTCTATGAATTCTTTCCAGATCAAGCTATGGCAGCCATTCCATTAGACGAGACCGCGTTTCCGCGCAGGGATACAACAGCATATATGTACGTCTACTAACTTATACCTGGATCCTGGCCCTCATGACTGACCTGATTGCCCAACAGAAATCTAATTCTGACCTCGAGTATTCACAACAGTGAGATGGAAAATGCTCTGACTAGGTTTGGTGAGGAAATTCGTCGAGATGTGGCCGCCACATCGGGGTATCCAGAGATCACGACGTTTGTTAATTATGCCCATGGGGACGAAACATTGGAACAGATCTACGGAAAGGATAAACTGGCACGGTTGTCAGCACTAAAGAAGATATGGGATCCTAAGGAAGCTTTCAGCTTCAATAATGGTTTGCCTATCACGTATCCTTAAAGCATGGTACAATTGCTCTTTCTGAATCTTTTCTGAGAATTTGGAAATATCTTAAATTTACGTCCCATGTAAGATTCGCAGTGGTATTTGATTTATATATTGTTGATATATACCAGCAAGTCCACTACCGGTAGTATCGATGCACTATTTGTAGGTCTGCCGTCGCTAAGTGGGTGACCATGCAGGCAGTAGTGTAAGTGAAGAGAATGAAAGTTATAAATGAATCGACTTTCTGTCCCCATATAACTTTGATTCAAAGGCAATGACTTGAATCGAGATGGCCCGCGAAACCATGACACGTTCAAGCGGGTTTGTGTTACGTTGATAAATATCATCGGTAATAAACGCTTATTAATACTTATCGCATTCCCCTCACTCATAAAGCCAAGCTTAAAGACAACAGGCCATCTCAAGACGCATCTTCATACAATTTCTATTACAAAAATGTCCGCTGAACTCGAGCATCAAGCCGCAGTTGAGGCCACCTTCCGAGGCTGGTTATCCCGCCAATTCACTACCCCCAAACCCCTACCAAACAATCTTGAACTGGGGGAAAGGACCGCAATTATCACCGGCAGCAATACTGGTCTCGGCTTTGAAGCATCTCGACAGCTTCTCAAGCTAGGCCTTTCCAACCTCATAATGGCTGTGCGCTCCAAAACCAAAGGCAACGCAGCAGCTAGCCTTTTGCGAGAGGAATTCCCAGAATCTACAGTATCTGTTTGGATCCTTGATATGGAGTCTTATGATTCTGTCACCGCGTTTGCGGCCCGATGTGCCACCCTTACACGTATCGACATTGTCATACTCAACGCGGCGCTGATCAAACCATCTTTCACTCGAGCATCTACCGGACATGAGCTCACCATGCAGGTTGTTTACCTTTCTACGGCGCTCCTTACGATCTTGCTGCTACCCGTGTTGAGCGCAAAAAGGGCGGCCGTTGGAACAAGACCCCCAGTCATCACAGTTGTTGGATCTGACCTCGCGTATCGTGCCGACATCCAGACGACGGGCCCTGTGCTGGGGCAGTTGGACAAAGATCAAGGTTACAGTCAATTTGTATGGTATGCAAGGTCCAAGCTACTGCTCACCTTCTTCATATCGAAGCTTGCTGAGTCTATCGACCCCAACCATATACTCCTGAACATGGTCAATCCGGGGACCACGCGAGGAACAGCCTTCCTAAGGGAATTCTCTCCGCTCCTGGCGAGACTCGCAGGAGTGCTCCAGTACATATTTGCCAGACCTGCGGATATCGCTGTAACGACTTATCTCGATGCTTGCCTTGTGCGTGGTATAGAGAGCCACGGGTCATTTATTAGTGATTGGACTATTAAGCCGTACGTATTGCCTTTTTCACCATCACGCAACCTAACGGTGATAGTTACCCTAGCATATGGTATACTTCTGCGGGTAGAGACTTGAGGGAAAGGCTATGGCAAGAGACAATCCGCGAATTTGATCCTTTTGGGGTTTCAAAGATTATCGATGATATGAAGTAAAGGTAGTGTGGAAGAAGGAGAACCCATAAGGCTCAGGTACTCTCTGGTGGTAAAGTCCTTCCTTCTGCTTTTTCCCACTACCGTTGGCCAACCTATCGTGCCAGGGGGACTGTTGCTCTAACAAGGTGTTTAGAGGAACACCATGTCAAGACACGTGTCGCTTTAATTGGCGGCCAGCGAAATATCATGTTGTGCCACTCTTACATGCTTCATACCCACACCAATTCAATTCGCCCTTGACTTGTGTTGTTCAGCTCAAGCTTTGGGGAGCACGGCATATTACTCATCCATACCAAGGAATATGGTAAGCATCCTTTACCGCAGTATAGCCCGGTCAAGTGTGGAGTTTCTGAGGCCATCTTGCATAAACCTGGCTTACGTGGGATTATTAGCTTTGTACCATCATCTGTAGTCATGTTCAAAGCAAGTCCCCCACGACTTGAGAAGGGAGATGGGCTTCTGTATACCTTCGTGCGAGGTGTGTGATATGAGCATTGGTTGTGGGGTCTATCAACAAAAAATAGCACTCTCACAAAATCCGTTCAGGCAGTATACCAGCTGTCTATACAATTGCCCAAGACAACTTTAATGTACTCAAATCTTCTGAGAACCTCCCATATTTCCCAGTTTTACCAACATTCTCCCCACAGAAGTTCCGTCATGGCTCGCCCCAAGTTTGCTCTCGTTACTGGGTACTAATTCAATTCCCTCAAGGTTCTACTGTATTATCACTGATACTGTCCAGATGCGGGCAAGGTGGAATCGGAGAGGCACTCGTTATGGAGTACAAGCGCCTTTCGTTCCATGCCATTGCGACCGTTCTCCCCCACGAGTCGAGTCATCACTTATCGCAGGCTGGCATCACCTGCTTACCTCTCGACGTAACAGTTGAGGATTCCATCTCAGAGCTCAAGCTCAAAGTCCAAGAAATCACTGGTGGATGCCTCCATATCCTGGTCAACTGCGCGTACGCATCAATCCCCCGAAGTCTCGTCGTTCAAACCTGATGATCTGTCAGAGGAATTGCATACACTATGACCGCTACCGATACAGACGTGACTTCCGTGCAGCGCATGTTTGATGTCAATGTCTTTGGACCCATGCGCATGGTGCATCATTTTCATGACATGCTTATCGAGGGATCTGGCACTATAGTCAACATTGGCTCCATTGGGGGGACCATACCATTTGTTTATGGCTGTTAGTATCATTGAGTGGCCGAAAGGCTTTTATGCTAAGATACTCGCAGCATCATACAATGCTTCTAAAGCTGCTCTGCAGCATTGGTCTAACACACTGAGGGTCGAAATGGCTCCATTCAGGTATGTGAATCCTTATACAAATAGGGTCTCTAATGTGCATCTGCTTCAAGGGTTAAAGTAATTACGGTATGCAAGTCCAATATCACCGTCCGCGACTCTACTCTTGGCTAATGCAAATATCTCTAGGTTATTTCGGGAGAAGTAAACACCAATATCCTAAAATCGGACGCTCATAGAAGACTTCCAGAAGGTTGGTATATGGAGTCGACTTGATATACGAGGACTCACCAATATTGAACTCTCAAGGGTCTTACTACTCCGCCCTTGCGAAGCAATTTGAGCAGCATGTCTTGCGAAAGCCGAGTAAGAAGAATATTACCAAATCTTTCCGTTCTTTCCTACTGACAACTCTAGGAAATGCCACCGACCGTTTGGAATTAGCTGAGAACGTTGTCAAAGAGAGCTTGAAGGGCCACCCGTCTGCTTGGCTCTGGTACGGGAGCTTCAGTACCTTGACCAGATTTCTCGACACGTTTGCTTGGCGAACCATATGGGTTAGTTCGCTCCAGTAGATCTCATACTGTCCCAGATAGTATTGACTTCTTATTAGGATTCAATCCTCTGGAGAATGTTTGACTTGAAAAAGCTGCAACGGGCTCACGCAGCTAGGATTCGAGAAGAGAGAACAGAATGACACAATAGTGTTTCTGGAAGTAATGCTGGTCTTTCCCCCTTCTTCGGCTCAAGTTAGTGATTATTATTGGTTACTCTAGTCCAGATAGCCGAAGGATCTTGACCTTGAAATCTGCTCTGGCTTCTTCACTTCTCTATCAGTGCTCTTAAGAACGACTATGCTTCTACTCAAGCCCATGTCCCAACAGTGAGTTAGATTTGTTATTTGCACTCCCGAGCTATGGCCGAAAGCTATCATCGCCGCGTAGAAAACGACTTGCCCCCGCTTCAAGCCATGCTAGGAATTATGTCACATGCATCTCTCGTCAGGGAAAGGTGTGATGCTCAAAACTCTTCTTATCGCTTACTAGCGTACCTATGCCTAGCTACGTTTACAAGTTGTGGGCTTCAAATCTACCTTACCACGGGTCAGCAAGCAAAATGGCGGAATATCATAAGCTTAAGGAACTAAAAGCAGACATGTTACCGAGGACAAGCAGCCCGTCATGTTGAACCCAATATCCCATTCTCCCCCAAAGACCGTGTTTCATGTAGGCCCCCTATCCTATCTCATGGCGGTCAACGTTGTTCCACCATCAACGATCAATGCTGTGCCAGTAATGTAGCTAGCGTTCGAACTACACAAGAAGATAACAGCATCCGCAACCTCTTCGGACGTTGCAATTCTCCCCATCGGAACCGTGGCATTTACAAACTCATCAAGACCCTGTACACCTTCCAAAGCCTGTCGTGTCATCGGGGTATCGGTCCAAGAGGGACAGACGCAGTTGACTCTGATTCCATATGACGCGTTATCAAGAGCTGTCAAGGTATCAGATGTTTGTTGCTCACAGGGGCTATTATTATCGACTGACCGCTATTCTTTGTCAATCCCAGTGCTGCGTGCTTGGACGTGGTGTACGGTAGGACACCTGGACTTGCAACCATGCAAGACGCAGATCCCAGATTCACAATTGCCCCGCGCGATAATCCTCTACCAGCAGGGATTGCGACTGGCTCTTGAGCACGCATGTTGATAGAAGCTTCTCGAGTGACAAGAAACACTCCTGTAGTGTTAACTTCAAGAAATCTCTCAAAGTCGGACAAAGACGTGTTGGCAATATCGACCGCTTGCCGAACTCCGATCTAGATAAGACAAGTCAGTCATGCATGTCAGATCTTGCGATGCGCCAGCATCCAATGATGACTCACACCAGCCGAGTTGACGCAGTAATCAATGCGTCCGAAGGTCCGTACAGTATGATTCATAAGGTTGCGAACAGATTCTTCGCGAGTCACGTCGACGGGACTGGCTTCACAGCGGAAGTGCTTGTTTACTGCTGCGGCTTTGCACTCTTTGACAACATCTTTGGCAGAGCGAACGGCAATGTCAGCTATCAGGACACCAGACGCCCCCTCTTTCGCGAGAGATATGGCACAAGCCCGACCAATACCACTGCCTAAGATAATTAATTGTATTAGTTTCCAAGAGGATCGCATGGGTAGTATCGTTACTCACCCCCTCCAACTACCAGAGCATATCCAGAAACGTCCATGCTTGCAATAGTGCTGTCTCGGTCTTGAATGAGAATGTTAGTTCAATGGCTTTGATAGAGAGCGGTATGTTAGGCGAGAGCGCAACTGGCAACGCGCCGAAATTAATACACAAAGGACTGCCGCTTAGATTACAAATTCAACTAGGCATGGAAAAGCCACCATACCAAAAGTTCCATGCCAACGACGCCCGTAGCTGTTTTGGTATTGTCATATGACAAGCTATGGCCGCGGAGGTGAACATTTCTGAGAACCCGTCGACTTTTCACAACCTCATGTCCTAGGTCTTGGGGTTACACCTGTATAATCCATCGATACTCGCACAGGTATGACCGTCTTGTACGGCGGTGATTTCAAGGGTCCTCGTACAGGAAGCTCATCGTCACTCTTGTCTCTGACCCCGCTCTACTGTATGACTTGAAATATCAGACCATAGTCAAAGAATAATCTAGACTCTATTGATGACATGCATATTGTGTGATCTAAGATCTGGTATCTTGACCGCTATTATCACTACATAGAATACACGGCGAATGCGTTGAGATCTCCAGTCCATCGAATGTATACAGACCAAGTGTTTGTGTTCGAGATGTCGGATAGCTTCATTTTGAAGATTGGAATCATCTACCACTAGCTCTGTATACAGGCCAACCTAGACTCATGACGGGGTGACAATGCCTCACAATGTAAGCAGGCAGTGTAATGACTTCAGCTGATGTGAGGAAAGAGGAAAGAATGTAAACGTGATACATGAGCTTGAACGTAGAATACGCTGTCGCATTCAACAGGGTAGAGGTCAATCAGATGAGGACTTTTCAATGTGAAGTGAACAAGATAGATTGGCATATAGAACACACGAAAAGTACTATAAAATCTGCTCATGAACCGATCGCTGATTCCATCATTCAGGCTACCATTTATTTCTGCTAATCATTATTGAAAGACAAATAACCTAAGACAAACCATTATGACCAAGTCTGAAACTATCACCGTAGCGTCTACCTCTCAACCATGCGGTTACACCCCGCGATCTGAAAACAAGGAAAGCATCATCTCCGCCAATGAAGCAACTCCAGATGAGGACCCTGTCTGCATCGTAGGAATGGGCAAGTATCTCCAGATCATCATCTCCTACTCTAGCATCCAGCCTAACGATGATGCAGCATGCCGGTTGCCCGGTGGTGTCCGCTCCCCAGATGATCTCTGGGATTTCATGATTGAAAAGAAATCAGCCTACGGACCCGTCCCAGCTGATCGATACAACATCAACGGTTTCTATCACCCTCAAATCAATAGAAGTGGCGTAACAAATGTCCCTGGAGGCTACTTCATCAACGAGGATGTTCGACAGTTTGATAATGCGTTCTTTGACATCAACAACCTTGAGGCCACTTACATGGATCCTCAGCAACGCAAGATTCTCGAGGTCGTGTACGAGTGCCTTGTGAGCTCGGGCACTTCTATGCAAGCTGTGGCTGGATCCAATACGGGCGTCTATGTGGCCAACTTCACGGTGGATTATCAGCCTCTGCAGCTGAGAGATCCTGATTATCTGCATAGATATGTGACGACCGGGTCAGGCGCTACTATTATGTCGAACCGTATTAGCCATGTTTTCAACCTCCATGGACCTAGGTATGTATGCTTCCTTCCCATGATAGTTGATAGTTGACAATTTGGGAGCCTTTCGGTAGATACTGCCTGCTCTTCATCTATCTATGCCTTCCATCAAGCCATCAAAGCTATCAAGGCGGGAGATTGTGATAGCGCAATCGTGGCTAGCGCCAACTTGATCTTATCACCTGAGCCTCATATTGCTGCTGCCAAGAGCGGAGTTCTCTCATCCACAGGCATGTGTCTTACCTTTGACGAATCCGCCAATGGCTACAGTCGGGCGGAAGGCGTCAATTCTATTTACATCAAGCGCCTATCCACTGCAGTCAAAGACGGAAACCCTATCCGTGCATTCATCAGGGGAAGTGCACTGAATGCGTAAGCTAGCCTCTGAGTTCCTATGAACTGGCCCTGATACTCTTCCAGGAATGGGAGGACGCCTGGGATATCGCTTCCAGATAGCGACTTCCAAGAGCTTGCGATGCGTAAAGCATACCAGGATGCCAACTTGGACGTTTCAGGCACTGATTATGTCGAGTGCCATGGTACTGGAACTGCTGTTGGTGATCCTGTAGAGGTAGAGGCGATTGGAAGAGTCTTTGAGCGAGGCTCAGATAGCAAACTTCTACTTGGGTCGGTAAGTATTTTATTACCCAGTATGATGTTGTTTTACGGGACTAACAAGATATTAGGTCAAAACAAATGTCGGACACAGTGAAGCAGCAAGTGGCCTCACATCGGTGCTCAAGGTTGTCAAATCCTTTGAGAAGGGTCAGATTCCTCCCACTCGGGGCATAGTCAACCTCAATCCCAATTGTATGACATTATCTCTCAACCCCTCACGGAATACCCAACTAACGTAAGCTCTTACTTACAGTGGTACTTGCTGAACGCAATCTCGTGATTGCCCAGGATGCTCACAACTGGCCACAGGATCTTCGGCGTGCTAGCATCAATTCCTTCGGTTACGGCGGTGCAAATGCCCATATCATCCTTGAGTCAGCCGAGAGCTATCTTGGCAGCAAACACCCAATGAGGCCATCCATGAACAGCATAGCGACAATAAGACAGAAGAGAGCTGTAGTGTTGCCTCTGTCAGCTAGCTCCTCGTTCTCTCTCAGAGCGCTAGTCGATCACATCTCCTCGAAGCTCCCGCGGCTTGGTCATGCAAACGAGATTGACTCGTTGGCTTATACCCTTACCCATGGGCGCGACCACCTCAGTCACAGAACCTTTATTCTAGCGGACCTTCACCAGGGCGGTAAGCTCTTGCGAACATTTCGAACGACAACCGGTGAAGATGACTACCCTATGATGAAGCCGCTGCCCCTTGGCTTTGTATTTACAGGGCAAGGCGCACAGTATCCAGGCATGGCAAAAGAGTTGCTCACCAGCTCCGAGATATCCTGCTCAACAATACGCCGCCTCGACTCTGTGCTTCAATCTCTTGCTCCAGAACACGCCCCAGATTGGACGCTGGAGGAGACCATCTTAGACTCTAGCACATCCCTCATCAACGAGGTTGAGCGGAGCCAGCCAGTCTGCACGGCCGTCCAAATCGCTCTTGTCGAGCTACTTCGCAGCTGGGGTGTTCAGTGCAACGCAGTTGTCGGACACTCCTCGGGCGAGATAGCGGCAGCTTACTGCGCCGGTCTGCTCAGTGCCTCCCAAGCCATCTCGGTAGCTTACTTCCGCGGGTATTCCGCTGGAAGAATGACCGCAAGAGGTACCATGATGGCAGTTGGATTGAGTGGTACAGCTGCCGCACTCTTGATCGAGAGTAAAGGACTCACAGATCAGATCCGTGTTGGATGCGTTAACGCACCTGAGAGTGTCACGTTAAGTGGATGTGATGAAGGGATCCAAGTACTCAAACAGGCGCTGGAGAGTGACAACAGATTTTGTCGTCTGTTGCAAACTGGCGGCCGCGCTTACCATTCCTCCATGATGGAAGAAGTGGGTGGTTTATACGAAGAGTTGCTTACTCCCATTTTCCATGGGAAGGATGCGAGAAATGGCATTTCTTGCCGACGTTCAGATGAAGTCACAATGTACTCATCCGTAGGCTACAGTCACGAGAGCCTGAGTGTATTGGATGAGGGCACGGATATGCCAGTGTACTGGAGACAGAATTTGGAACAGCCTGTTCAGTTCAACTCAGCACTATCAAACCTGATCTCAAAACAGGGCAATGTCCATCTCATCGAAATTGGTCCACACTCAGCCCTTGAAGGGCCGATAAAGCAGATCCGGAAATATCTTGGACTTACTGAAACAGCACTCCCCTATTCTTCAGCTCTAGTCAGAAAGAAGGATGCCGACCGATGTGTCAAGACGCTTGCCGGAAAGCTCTTTTCTCACGGCCATTCTGTGAACTGGAATGCCATCAACAATCTCCCCAACAATGGCTTAAGAATTATTCATGAGCTGGCTCCTTACCCGTGGGACTACACGCGGAATCAAGGTGTACTATGGAGCGAACCCCGAGCAAGCTACGAAATGAGGAACAGAAAGTATCTGCGCCATGAACTCCTTGGTACGCGCGCTCTAACAGGTAACGATATCGATTACACGTGGCGGAACCTATTGCGTCTTAGTGAAATACCCTGGCTCAAAGACCATTGCCTAGAAGATCAAATCGTCTTCCCAGCAACGGGCTACATGGCTATGGCTATGGAAGCCCTTTCTCAGATCCTTGATACCAAGGAAAAGCCAGCAGAGGAGATTTCCTTCGAGCTCCGCAACGTCAATATCAGTGCCGCGCTACAAATTCCTAGCCAGGAGAGAGACGTCTATTCGAGAGACACTGATCTCGAACTTCATACTACCATGTCTGGTAGCAAGATCTCCAACACTAGTAGATCAGCTGACTGGCATGAGTTTTCTATCTCATCGTGGCAGGCTGGAAGAACAATGCTTCATTGTATGGGCAGCATTCGTTTGACCAAACCACTTACAGCTCGAGATAAGCACAGTGCTACGCTATCCGAGATCGATGGTTTTGAAAAATGGTCCATGAACAAGTGGTATAACAAATGGCATGAGGAAGGTCTTTGTTTTGGTCCTCACTTCCGGTCTCTTCACAGCTTACAAACCGACGGGGGACGAAGTCGACAGGAGACAATTGGAACCACGAAATTGGAGCCCCCTCTTGACGGACACGGCGGTACGCCTTATACTCTTCATCCGATCGCCATGGACGCAGCTATCCAAACAGCTGCTTTGAGCACAGCAGCTGGCCATATCGACTCTTTGAGGGCCTGGTTACCGGTCTTCATTTCTGAGTGTAGAATACAGCCTCCGTCAAGCGGTGTTGATGTTGACGTAGAGGTTCAAGCCTTTTCAGAAGCAACCGGTCTCTCTAGCAGATCTATTTCAGCCACTGTACGCGATTCGTCTGGCAAGCCTGTAATGGACTACACCGGACTACGAGTTGCTTTGTATACCGGGAAGAACGCAACTGCAGTCGAATCGTCAACCATCAGCCAAGGCGATAACAACCCTCCAATGGACATGTATACACAGCGAAACCCAACTCTGAGAGTGACATGGAAACCTGACATTCAGCGTCTCGATCCGAGTACAGAGGAGAGCCTGAGGGAGTACATCGCCGCTTTCGTGGACCGGCAAACCGAGGACCTGCGTGACGACAAAACTCTATCCGTCATGGGCGCTCTTCTTGATCTCGCTGGACATAAGAACCCACGGATACGTGTTCTTGAGCTAGGTGGTGACGGTTTAGGCTACAAGTCAAAGCACTGGCAATCGGCCTTGTCCAAAGACACGGCTTTTTCAAGGTGTCGGTCCTGGCATGTTGGAACCCTGACAGCCAATGGGGACGTATCACTGGAGCCGGATGGTGAAGAAGGTCCGTATGATGTCTTGTTGCTTCCGAGAGTAAGTGAGTCCATCCACTGCCAAACATACTCTAACCGGGTTCTATAGCACGATACTTCGAGACAATTCTGGGATCAGCTTCCCAAACGACTCAATGACTTGATATCTGATCAGACCATCATTATAACTCGCGCAACGGACGTTGGCACGGCTGAGCTGCAATTAGCTGGTTTTGATGTCCTGGATGTCGGGAACCAGATTTTACTTGGCGTGCGTCCTCTTTATATGCCCGGCATGGCGAATAGAAATGTCTTTATTATGGTAAGTCCCCACCTATGACTAACTTCACCTAATGGTTAATTTTACCAAGCGTGCCGAGAATGCTTCCGGTACGGTTATGAAGGTTGGTGACGCTATAGCGGCAATACTGTCAGAGCAAGTCGGTATATCTCATGTCACCGGTATCGAACTCCATGAGATAGACAATAATACCGCGATCACTGACGTGGACATATGTATCTCCCTTCTCGAAATGGAGAACGAGTTTCTGGCGACGATGAACCCACAAGACATGGAACGACTGCGCTCCATTACATCTACGACGACAAACCTCTTATGGATCACTGGCGCAAACATGCTAGGCTCTACCCCAAACCCCAACTTGACGCTATCCAACGGTCTGTCCCGGGCTCTGATGCTGGAACAGCCTGCACTACGCTTCTCCATCCTAGACATCGGCTCACTCAACATTGGCTCACTCGTCGATCTTGACATTAAGTTGATATGTTCTAGTGTTATCAAAGTCCTTGGACGTGTGCATGACAGAGATGATTGCGAGTTCATTCAGAAAGATGGCCTTCTGCATATCAGCAGATACTGTCCCGACACCCAGCTCAATTCACTCTTCCGGCGGCGTCTTGGACTGCATGCCGGTAGGGATTTGGAACCGTTGGCGAGTTCGCATCCATCACGACTGTCGATTGATCGTATTGGGGCTATGGACTCGCTCTTCTTTCAGACAATATCTGAGCCTGCCGCCCACGCCGCTTTGGATCCCGGTTATGTCGATGTCGACGTCAGAGCTGTTAGTCTCAACGCCAAAGATGTGTACACCATGAGCGGACGCGTGGATACGCGGAATATGACTACCGCATTCGACTTCTCGGGCCTCGTCACTTCAGTTGGCCCAGATGTCAGCCATGTCGCAGTGGGTGACCGAGTTGTCGTATCCGCTCCTCACCATCTTGGAACAGCGGTTTGTGTACCAGCTGGATGTGTGCACAAGATGATGTCTGACGAGGAATTTACCGTGATGCCTTCTATGTTGGTCATATATCCGACTGCGCTGTATGCCCTCAACGAGCGTGCCCACTTACGTTCGAGCGAGTCTATCCTCATACACGCTGGTTCCGGAGGTCTCGGCATCGCTGCTATCATTCTAGCCCGCAGGATAGGCGCTACTGTGTACACCACTGTTGGTTCAGACGTCAAGCGCGATTATCTCATAAACGAGTTGTCCGTCCCGTCCTCCCACATCTTTAACTCCCGGGACTCGACCTTTGTCCAAGGCATTATGAACGCAACCAACGGCCGCGGAGTCGACGTCATCCTCAACTCCCTCGTTGGCGATCTGATGCATGATAGCTGGCGCTGCTTAGCTGAATTTGGTCGTTTCGTCGAAGTTGGCAAACGAGAGCTCGTTGATGCCGGGAAGTTGGACATGAGCGTATTTCTTCGCAACGCCACTTTCACCGCGTTCGACTTGTCGGAACTGTTCTACTCTCAGGACCAATTCCATCGATCCATCTGGGACAGACTTATAAGTGAGACGTTAGAGCTTTATCGCGACGGAGGGATCCAGCCTCCTCCGGTCAAGGTTTTTGACGTTAGTCAGATTGCACAGGCCTACCGGAGTTTCTTGAGCAAGGATCGGGTGGGTAAAATTGTGATTTCGATGGAGGATCAGCAATCTCGAGTGCCGGTAAGCATAACCCATGCCCCAGAGATATGAGATGAACTAACTGAGCCCATAGGTCGCCCCACCTCTTTATCTTAGTGTCTTTGACCCCGATAAAATTTATCTACTCGTCGGATGTCTTGGCGGCTTAGGACGTAGCTTGAGTCGATGGATGATGACCCGCGGAGCCCGTAGATTTGTGTTCTTGGGTCGTTCGGGAGCTGACAGGCCGAGTGCACGTCAACTAATCTCCCGGCTGGAACAAGCCGGCGCTACGGTCGGAGTAGTCCGCGGCGACGTCGGCAACTTGTCCGACGTCACGAAAGCAATTGAAGTTTCCGTTAGTGCGGGAAGACGTATAGGTGGTGTAGTCCAAGCAGCCATGGGTCTTTCCGAGTCTCTCTTCGCCAGCATGTCCAACCAGGCTTGGCATACTGGCATCGATCCCAAGTGGCAGGGAACATGGAACCTTCACAACGCGCTCCAGGTCTACGTTGATAAGGACCAAAAGAATGAGCCTGACTTCTTCCTCCTCACATCCTCGGTCTCGGGGACTGTCGGTACAGCTACTGAAAGTAACTACTGTTCGGCCAACGGTTTCCTCGATGCTTTTGCTCGATGGCGTCGATCGCGCGGTCAACGTTGTGTTTCGGTTGGTCTAGGCATGATCTCGGAAGTGGGCTATCTGCACGAGAACCCTGAGATCGAAAGCTTGCTTCTGCGCAAAGGGATCCAGCCTCTCAACGAAGACGCATTCTTGCAGATCGTCGATCTTGCATTGGCTAGCGAGAAAGATGGTAGGATAGATGACTCGCATCTACTTACCGGCCTGGAGTCTGCCGCCATTCGCGAGCTCAGTGCACAAGGGTTCGACGTCACCAGCCACGGCGTCCTAAACGAAGCACGCTCCTCAATCCTACTAGCCTCCGTTCTAGCAGAAAAAGAGGCTCATGATGTGGCTCCCCAAGACAGCCACCTAGCCGTTGTGGCGGCGGCAGAATGGTTCAAGAGCATTCCCTCGGCTCTATCACCCGTTTTTGCCCCAGTTGCAGACTCGGCTACCCTACGCATCGCAATCATGCAGCTGATCAAGACGCGCTTCTCTAACCTGATCCTCGTTCCTACGGATCAGATCAGTGATGATAAGCCGCTGCCCAACTTCGGTGTTGATAGCATGATTGCATCAGAGTTTCGCTCATGGTTTTGGGCAGTTTTGCGGATAGACATTCCCTTCTTGGATATTATGAGCACGAGAACGACTTTGGCTACGTTGGCAGAGTTGGTAGAAGGGAAGCTCTAGCTCGAGATGTCACGTAGACCGCTACGAGCCAGAATGAAATGTACTTTGGCCTAAAACCATGTCCCCCTAAAACTCATCAGAATTACTAAGTTAATGCTGGTGACAGGTGCTTGGGGTATCTTGTCACTTTGACCAGCCGCTAGATATGGTAAAATTACCAGAAATGTAAAACTTGATCCTAAAGTGGTCCGAAGCACTTTTCATTACATAAAATATACTATACATAGTTGAACTCCCATCAACCCTTCACAGTTATTCAAGAGCCTGTGTCTGCCCATGGAATTTTTCCCCGGGACTTTTCACGGTGGCGTAGGTTCTCTCAAGCCTTTGTCCACTTGGTCAGTGTGTGTCGAATTTGCATCACCATATTTAATATCCACCTGTACAAAGTCAGTCAAGAAAATGCGCCTTCCATCAGGCTTACTCACAGCAGTCGTCCGCAGAATGCCGTTGTATGTCATGATCTCTTCTTCGCTTCCATTAGGTGAATATCCGCGAATCTCAGTCTGTGTTCTGCTCCGATGCATATCCTTGAGATGGAAAGACGAGACGCCAGCCGTGCCATTTCCATAGCGACTTGGCGTGTTATACTTTCCAGTATCATTCGTGCTTTTCCCGGAAAATAGACGAGGAAACATTCTGCGAAACAGTGGACGCAGAGCTGGACCGCAACAAGCGATGATGGCGAGATTGACTTCGATGCTGCTCAGAGTGTCACCGAGCGAGTGTCTAGAGTCGTATCCTTTGATGTAGAACTTCTTATACAGTTCGATCACACGGAGAATAGCGACGATTGTTACTCTGACCAAGGGTTAGCAATTGCGAATCAGGTACTGGTAACGTACTTACACGCCGCCCATAAGAAATACCACGATTAAACCTAGCTTTGCAGCGATCCGCATCTTGAGACCCAAGAAAATCCAAAACGGAATCAAAAGAACAAGGAAATCTGTAACAATTGTGATAATAGCCGATGATATGTAAAACACTGGTCCATCAATCTGACGTTCTGGCTTTACAGATAGGTCCCAGTAAGCGTTGATAGGAATGGTTTGGAATACCACGGTTAAGAAAATTGCAATCATCAGCGCCACGTTAAATGCGTTTAAGCCATAGATGGCCCATTTAATGGCACGGTTGTGGCCTCCAAGTCGAAGAAGGAAGAAGAGGATTGACGACTTTACAAGAGCCAGGATAGGATTGTAAAGGACCTGCATTATCCAGTTGTAGAATAAAACAGGCTCGATGTCATAAGACTTGGGAAGATCTTTAGTATGGAAGCCGACATATTCGTATCTGAAGTCTGTCGAGGATAAGTACCCTGTCATGGGGAAGTGTTGCATACAACACTTACAGTAGTAATATGGAACATGTAGGCCGATGGAAAACAGCTATGTCGATCAGTTATCAGATCGACCTGATCGGCGCGGGAACCTTACCATCGCGACTGTGACGAACCAGTCATCTATACCCAGTCAGTCAAACCAACAGATCTCACAAATGCAGGGTTGCCACGAACTCACCGGTACCGATTTGCTTCTTACTAAACCTGGAGTACATGCGGGCACCCCATGTGACGAAAGCAAGAGACGTCATGAGGAAGATAATCGCAATTCCAGTTTGCTGCGTCGAATTCGTGGGTATTTCCGACAACGGCACATAATCACGTCGAAAGACCATGTTGCCGTGGTCCATCTCGCAGATCAATTTGAGTAAAAGAACGATATCCATCGTCAGCGGTGGGGAAATTACTATACCTATAAGCTTGACACAGCGAGTGCATGGAAGCCAGGAATCTGGGCATTCCAAACGCCTTCGACGTCTAGCAGAACAAATTACCAAGGGTCTGCTTCATCATCAACAAGGGCTAAACTCTAAATCAAAAGGTGGTCAGCCAACATAAGCCCTAGTCGGTCATCCTAGGGATCCTACAGGCTTGGACTTTTCTAGTGCTTCTCTAGCGACCGGAGCTGGAACTGGGATGAGGGGTAAAACCCTGCCCCATAGGGTCGTATTGTTGATTCCAGAGGCCATCTCACAACAGGGAAATTGGTCCGGAGCAGGGGACAGATTCTAGGCCGTTGTGGCGTCCAGCGAGTCCCTTTTTGTGTCGTCTTACGCAGCTTTGCAATTAAAAGTCGGAATCGTTAGCTCTTAAGAGCGGTAAGGTCGAAGCTAATGCCCAAAGAATGAAAGACTGATAATTACGGAGTATAGCATCGGTAATTGATGGCTCTTGAACTACCGGCCCTCCCCCCTCCTCATCTTCTGTGGCTGTTTCTCCACCTCGTTAACCGATGTCTTTAACGGGAACAGGCGGCCGGCTCCAGGATCTTCATAGTTAGATCCCTGATCCAACTACTTTAGCCCCGCCAACCGGATGAGATTCCAGTGTCTTGGCTGCTTGGCATCATGTTCACAACCAACACTCTCCCAGTTTGAGCACTAAATCTCTTCGGGGAGGTGGTAGCGCCCTCAGGCCTCAGGGTTCAATCATTGTCTGGATGAACATGTTCATCCCTCTGCAAGATTAACTTCACGATAAATTATAACATCAGATGACATCTTGAACTCTGACCTATGTCCGGATACGACTTATAATCCCTATGCTAAGACCGTTATGAGTTCTATGCCTGCAATTTCTCGGGAAAGACTGGATCCTTATTGCGCATCCTCGTCTATATTCATGACTCGATCTCTGCTGAAGCCGTAGCCGATTTGTCAGAGAAGCTGCATGACGCAGGGGTTCTCCGTGCCGACATATCCAGCTCCGGGTTTCCTCCCCCCAGCTGCATAAGCTTAAAGGCCGAACGACGGTGATAATTAATAGTTCGGGAGAGTATTCCAAAGCAAGACCCTAGATAGCACATTCCTTCGTCCATGACCCCTTGTTCCAGCTGAATCTTGCGTTACCGAGACGTTCTGCAGGAGATTATGACGAGCTGACAAAGACGCATGCGTAATGCTATCTCTTCCCACTCACGGAGGTAATACTCATACAAATAAGTTGACTCGTGTCACATTTTAAGTTCTGATTGAAGCAAGCACTGTTTTGTGTGGTGGCTTGCATACTGTCACCTTCCTCCCACGATCTTCCCGCCGTCACCCACATTCCCAAAACAGCCGCCGCCATGCTCATCACTCCCAGCCTTTTGGGCAGCCTGCTCGCCCTACTGGTCTCTCAGAGCGGCACAGCCTACGCTGCTGACTCGGAGCAGACTAGTGAAGTTGGCGAGACTGTCAAGGGTGATTACCTGGCTGAGGAGGCGTTTCAGCTCACGGACGCCTCACTTCCCCAGATTGATGAGATCGATCCCGATCATGCGTCACTCTTCTACCCTGAGAATGTCTCCGCCAAGCGTCGAAGTCTGAGTTCTCGTACTGCGACGAAGTGCAAGACTTTTCCTGGAGACTTTCTCTGGCCGAAGGAGCCTGTTTGGAAGTTGCTTGACTTGATTACTGGTGGCGCTCTCATCAAGACTGTTCCCATTGCAGCGTCATGCTACGATAACCTTGGTGTTTACGACAAGACTCGTTGCAGCTATGTCACTGACAATTGGTCCAACTCCTCTCTTCAGTAAGTCAGCCATACACTACCCTACCTATTCTGTAGCTAATCTTGTCAAGTATCGCCGACCCAACCTCTGTCATGTGGCCCTTGTACCAAGGTCGCACATGCCAACCGGGCGAGACAGTTGAAGGGAAATGCACCCTTGGTGGCTATCCATCCTACGTCGTCGATGCGCAAAACGTTTGCCACATCCAATTGGCTGTCAACCTTGCCCGGTCGCTTAACATGCGACTGGTCATCAAGAACACTGGCCACGACTTTAATGGGCGATCTGCCGGTGCCGGTGCCTTGTCGATCTGGATGCAACGCTTCAAGGGTATCCAGTTCTTCAAGACCTACAAGGCCAAGGGTTATAGTGGGCCTGCTCTCAAGGTTGGAGCTGGTGTTGTTGGCTCTGAGCTTTATCAGGCTGCTGAGAAGTATGGTGTTACTGCTGTTGGAGGTGAAGGTCTGAGTGTCGGCTTTGCTGGAGGATATCTAGCTGGCGGTGGACATTCGCCCTTGTCTCCTCTCTACGGAATGGGTGCCGATCAGGTTAGTACCTTGGCATAGACTTGATGACATACACTGACATGGCATAGATTCTCAGCATCGACGTCGTCACTGCCGATGGCCAATTTGTCACTGCTAACCAGGATGAGAACAGCGACCTCTTCTGGGCCCTCAGCGGCGGTGGCGGAAGCACATACGGTGTCGTCACCTCATACACCGTCAAGGCATTCCCCAAGATTAATGCTTCCGTCATGACATTCTCTTTCGGCACCAGCGATACAGTCTCTTACGATACCTTCTGGAAGGCTGTAAAGGCTTACTGGAAGGCTATTCCTACCTTCAACGATGCCGGTAACTATGAGTACTGGGGTGTTTTCCATGGAGCAGGCGACGCACTCATCTTTTCTTTCTTCCCTTGGTTTGCGCCCAACCATACTCTTGCTGAGTTAAAGACTTTGACTGCACCTCTTTTTAAGACCTGGAAGGACCTTGGTATCGAGCCCGATGTTACCGCGTCTGAGCATGATACTTTCTATGGAGCTTGGTCGGTCGGTTTCCCTCGGGAGGCTGTTGGTGGTGCTAAGACCAAGACTGCTGGTCGTCTCTTCCCTACGTAAGAACTCCTCCCATGGCTGTGTTGGTTATAGCTAACTGTTTTCTTCTTAGTGAGAACCTTGTCGACACAGCCAAGTTTGAGAATACCTTCAATGCACTCAAGGGTCTTTCCGATAAAGGAGGGGATGTAATTGGCTTCGGTATCACAGGAGGTCCAGGCCCTTACCCTGATAACGCTGTTAACCCTGCTTGGCGAGGCGCTGCCATGTGGGCCATCTCTGTCATTAACTTCCCTGAGGGCAGCTCATGGGATGTTGTTGCTGAGAAGAGCAAGACATTGACGAACGATTGGATGAAGCCGTGGAGGGATGTGACACCTGGTGGAGGTGCATACGCCTCTGAGGGTGACGTGACTGAGCCTAACTTCCAGCAATCCTACTATGGTGCTGATAAGTATAAGAAGCTTCTTACCATTAAGGACAAGGTCGATCCGAACGGTCTGTTCTATGCGCTCCAAGGTGTTGGCAGCGACCGGTGGTATGTCACGGATCAAGTTCCTGGTGTGCCTACCCAGAATGGTCGTCTCTGTCGCGTGTAGATCGATGGTCACCACCCATCACCGAAGTCGTTGGAAGGATTATTCTGACCTAATTCGCGTATCACATTCTGTCGTTGTACATAGTCGAGAAGATCGCTTTTTATACATATATTTGGCTCACAATCTCAGCCCTTCAGTGATCACGAAATTTGTTCCTTAATGTCTTCTTCATCAAGTGCCCGGTCGCTCACAAAGGGCGGTAGCGTCAACATGCCAAAAGCCCATCATGCGGTCAACAGACAAGTCATTCAAACGCTTTGCATGAAGATGACAGCAGAAAACAACAATTATGCCGAATTATCATTCGCCTGTCTTATAAGCGATATCCACCATAATGGCATGCTATGCTTATTCTGCAGCTATGCGCAGCGATTTGCCCTAAAAGGAAGCTGTACCTTGCTTATTTTTAAAATTAGAGTAAGACATCTGATGTGATCGACAGCTGACGGCGTAATGGACTGACGTATGAGAGGCTGCTGAAACAAGGTAAACAATGCAGATCGCAGGCTGTGCCTAGATCCTTTCGGGTATAAAAGCACGGGCAAAGACTATACCATAGCTTCTAGCAAGAGTCCGTGATTAAAGTTACGAGATTAAGTTCATCATGATCGCTCAAGGCCTCGTCTGGCCCATGCTTGGCCTCCTTCTCAACTCGGTTTCAGCGGGTACTATTCGTCAATCAGCATTAAAGTTAACCGTCAAACACGAGGGTACACTAAACCCAGCCATAAACGCCGACTTTCCAGATCCATCAATCATTCAACTCGAAGATGGATCGTGGGTAGCTGTCGCAACAAACGGCGGTCCACCCGACAACTACCGAAAACTTCAAGTCGCCACGGCCAAAGATCTTCTCGGCGAATGGACCCTGCAGCAGGAAGATGCCCTCCCCGATAAAGGCTGGACAACAGGCGAGAACACATGGGCACCTGATATTCGCCGCATTGACAGTGGAGAGTACATCGTCTACCTGAGTCCTGAGATTGAAGCTGGGAGACACTGCATTGGTGTCGCGCGCTCAAAGAATGCAACTGGTCCTTATACATACGATGAGGAACCTCTTGTCTGCGGACCAGATGACCTCAAAGGCGCCATTGACGCGAGCGGCTTCAAAGACCCCGACAGCGGGAAGAACTATCTCATCTACAAGATTGAAGGTGATGCATCAGGCCCAACGGGCGGTACACCAATAATGCTCCAAGAAATCGAGGGCGACGGCATTACCTTTATCGGAGACGCCGTCAAGATCTTTGACCGTATCGGCAGTGAAGATGGTGTTCTCGTCGAAGCGCCAAACATTGTGCGCCTTGGGAATGGGAAATACGTCTTGTTCTTCAGCAGTCATGATTTTCGTGATCCGCTGTATAATGTCAAGTATGCTTATTCAGATAAGCTATCGGGACCGTATACGCGTGCGGAAGAGCCGCTGATTGCGGCGCCGGATTTTGGACTTGATGCGCCTGGTGGTGCGACGAGTAATGAGGCGGGAGATACATTGGTCTTTCATGGATGGTGTCCTGATAATAAGAACATTCGATGCATGTATAGTGTCGAGTATGAGTATGAGTGAGAGGCCGGGTAGGCTGGAGTACCTAACAGAGAAGCCGTGTTTATTAAAAGATCAAATCCCTGTGTAATTTCTCAAGCTTAGATTCTGTTCTTCGAGCAAATCCAAAATCAGTAGCACTTGGCTAGCACGTTTCTCCATCTTCTTATAGGCATGGCAGACCTCCATAATAGGATACAATTAATGGCCCTGCGTACTTGAAATCATTTGCAATTCGTGACATATAAAA